>JAQMYM010021878.1:0-21036 GCA_030014255.1 Parauchenoglanis ngamensis | reverse complement strand
AGAGTAGCCAGTTGACCTAATCTGCATGTCTTTGGACTGTGGGAGGAAACCGGAGCACCCGGAGGAAACCCACGCACACACAGGGAGAACATGCAAACTCCACACAGAAAGGCACCCTGGGTGACATGGGGATCAAACCCAGGACCTTCTTGCTGTGAGGTGACCGTGCTAACCACACACACACACACACACACACACACACACAGAAAGACATTCATTTATGCTTTATACTTGAAGTTTTTAATGTTCTGTGGGACTAATCCAAACAGCACGCATGAAAAATAGAAAACTTTGCCTTCCACTCAAATCAAGGAAGACAAATCTTTGGGTTCTGCTGTTTGTCCATTTGTGTAAATTGTAGTCTGATTAGACAGTGTGTTTGAATCTATTTAATACAAATGCATGCGGAAGAATGTTCATTTTGCCTGCTATTGCATGTACTTTGTGCCACCTCTGCCGATGATGTGGTATGGATTTGTCAACAAAGCAGGCTTAAAAAATTAGCCTTTTACATAAATGTTTATAATACACTGTTCAAAACGATAGTCTGTGTTAGAATGAAAAATATCCAGCCTAGCTGCTTCATACCAGATGTGTTTTTTTTATGATGAACATTGGTGGTGCTGTTGTTCTTGGTTCCATAAAAGCTTCAAATCATTTGTTAACACATAATAAGTTAGGATCAGGATGCTGAAAATAAAATGCTATTTTTATAGCTGTTTGCCTTGAAAGAATGGAATGGTTTAGTTCTACTGGGCAATTTATAGCAGCCAGCTCTACCACTCACTAATCTTGATTTTGAGGCCACAGAATCTCCAGGATATACACATTGACCAAATTGATCACAGGAGAAAATTCAAATGTGTGAGAGATATGTGGGTGGTTTGGGTTTAATTTTATAGTAATGCAAAAAAAAAAATGAGTCATGCATATTTTTTTATAAATTTGCATGCATGAGATCATGTTGGAGTTCTTAAACTTTAAATTTATTCAGACTGAAGTCTTCTAATGAATAAAATATCCAGAGAAACACAATGAGGCTCATTTTTTTGTCTTCTTTGGTTTATACATACACTCAATCATAACAGTCAAATTAGATTTTCTTAATTTTGTTGAATCCAGAGCCACTAGAGCAGAATGAACAGAACTTATTCACATTTCTAACTTGCTATTTCTTGTGTCTAACTCTTTTTCTCTTTTTCTCTTTCTCTACATTTCTCTGTATTCTTGTATATTTCTTACCCTTGTGCTTTTTTTGTGCTTAGACTGTTTTGGTAAAAGTGATTGCTAGTCTACAACATCTGCAAAAAAGCCAGAAATGAGTTCATAAAGAGAGGAAAATGACTCATAAAGCCAAGAGAGATGGGGTGAGAATGAGAGACCAGGGAAAGGGAGAAGTTAGGAAGGAGACATATTGAGAGAGGGAGTGTACAGTTTGTGCATATTATGTAAAATTTAAAGCCCAAGGGACCATGCTCTGGATTTTACATGAAAACAGATTATTTTGGAACATCTCCAGTTAAAGGTTTGGGGAAAACCTTGGTGTGTTATTCAAATTACCACCGTATGTTTTCATTCTCAGTGACCCTGAACATGCCTCAAGAGAGTGCATTAAACATTTGTAGAGCAAGGAAGCCAAACCATACCAGAACTCAGTTGAGCTGCACTGGGCAGAACTGAAATGAAAGGTTCAAGTAACATTCACACACCTCTAGGAAGTCCTGCAACAAGCATAGGAGATTTTTTTTTTGCTTGAAAAGATATTGTCTCAAAAGTAAATTTTTTTTCTCCTAAAAACAAACCATATTCTTACTCAAACATGCCTTGCAATGCCTTTTAAATAGGTTTTCTTGTGTAAGGGGTCCTCTGAATATAAACACACTGGCCATGGGCCAGTCCACCTTGCCATTGGAACAGATCGTACTCATTATATTATTTAGCCTCTGGGATGGCTCCAAAAGCTGGATCTGCAAGGCTGTTGCATTGTGAAACCATGCCCATTTTCCTACTTTTTTGCTTTTTCATTTTGTGCTATTTTTCCTTATTTATCACTCATTTGCCTGGGGTTGTGCAGCCATCTGGTATTGAATGTACTTGTGAAATAGATGAGCTGTGCTGCTAGCAAGGACTCCTACCTTCCCTGCTCAAGGAGATCTGCCAGGTGTTTACCACTGTAATCCATCGTTAGAATGACACTACTGGAGGCTAGCAGACACTTTGCCTTGTCACCTGAAAGGCTTGATGTAGATCTCTCATCCATTATTTTAAATGAAATATGAATAAAAATATCCACAGATCATATTGGTATTAATATACAGTATAATATGTACATACTATAATATGTACATACATGCACATATACTTAGTACATATATATTTTATACTTAGTATGTATGTATACATGTTGTCTTTTTTCCCTACCAACCCTATACTATATGTATGTATGTATGTATATATGTTTTCTTTTTTTCCCAACCAACCCAGGGTTCCATGCTCTCTGCAAAACACATTTGAGACTTCAGACATGCATCTAACAGAGTGTACCATTCTTCCTAAACTAGGTGCAGACAGCCAACATTAAATAGGAATTTATGCAAAGGTCAATGCTTAGTGGTTTCTCTTACTGTGCTATTTAAAAATACTGAAAACTGAAAGAGAGTGGTCTGAGAAGTTATAAATATGTGCAGAAGAAAAGGCACAGGAACATGCAAGCAACACCTGAGACGTGACAGTAACTCAGGGTAGCTTAGTAAAAATAATTCTTTTTTTCTGCTGTATTCCTTATGTGTGCTAAGTTGCTGAGCCCATTCTACTTTCTTGCTTAGTGACTTAGTGATTACACCCTGTCTAGCCATTTTCCATGCACACAATTTTGTATGCTATTCCATTATGTAGGAGAAATTACCCACCTGAAATAAAAATGCCCTATTGTTTTTTTTTTTGTTTTTTTTTTAAAAAGAACAAAAAACAAAAAAAAATCTATTCTGTTTGGTCCAGTTGAGATAGTAGTTACACATTAAACTTGACAGTAGCCATCATATTTCTCAAGCAGACCACTAGGATCAGAGCAGCAGAGAGTGTGTACTTTTCTCTCATTATGGATTGTCCAATTGGAATAAGAAATGAGTCTGAACAGGTTGGAATGAATAGAGATAAATTGACTGTTTGTAGGTGGACTGTGGGAGGGCTTTATGAGCTACAGCAGTATATCGGTGTAAGAGGGACTGTAAAGTGAAAGAGAGGAACTGAAAGAGGCATTTGATTGATGCTGCACGGCCACTTTTTCTCATGGCAATGTTTACTAGGTAACATGTTCTCACACTTGCAAAAATCTTAACAGTTTCCTTGCCTCTCATCATATGGAAAGATATGAAAGTTAAAGTTATGCTTACAGGTTGGGTTAATGGCTTGGTATGCAATCCAACAAAATCCAGCCACACCTCTCTTACCTCTCAAATTTGTATCAATCTTAGTGTACCAATCAGAGAACTACAAAAATCCACAATACAAAAGTACGCCAGGCAAAAGGGTTAAAGCACAAAGAAGGCTAGACACAGTCCAATGGACAAATCCAAAGAATTAATGAGACGGCAAACACAAGGAAAATGCACTTGTCATGAGACAAGGCTTCACACTGTGTGTATGTGTGGGAAGAATCCTTTTATTTATTAGGTCATCAGTTTTAAATGTTTCAAAGGCAAAAGCATGATAATGATCTGCCAATTATGAGAGCCAAAGCCAGTGGACATATCATCATTCAACAGCTTAACATCTGGTCCGTGGAAACATGTGCAGGTAAGCCATTAGGTAGCTGAGTGAGCTAGACTAGCTAGCTTGTTCTTTTGATGTTTTTACTGTATTAAAAAAACTCTGTATTAATCACAGGTTGCCACCTTGATGTTTGGTAGTGATTGGGTTTTGTATTAAATATTGTGTTGCTACAGCCTTTAGATAATGCTCAGGATAATGTGTAAGGGGAACAGAAAAGGGGGCAGCTCACAGTTCCCCTGCACCAAGAAAGTTCCAACACATTATTTAGCAACAAAGGCTGAAACTATGGATTTTGAAGAAGACATATCACTTCATTCCTTAGTGCATCAACATTCAGATAGTATTGGAATTCTATTTACTAATGTCAGAACTTGATTGACTCATGGCTTCCCTTGATTGTGTCGTACTTAACCAGACGATGGCCCCCTACCTGCCTTGTCCCAGATCAGTTTGTGCGAGATTTAATGCACTGTCTGCTCCTCGTTTCAGTCTTCTGTTGTACCGTATCACAACTGATAAATCAGAATTTTTGTTTACGTCAGGTGGTGGATGGGGGATAAGGGCAAGCACAGAATGTGTTGTTCATACATTGAAACATGAAGGTGGATCGGTGATGGTATGGGATGTTTTAGTGTTCTGGAGACATTATAAAATTAAAAAGATCATGAGAAAAGAAGAGAATCGCTCAGTTCTTCAGCCTCACACAATTCCTTCTGTTTTATGTATCATTGGACAAAATTTCATTTTTCATCAGAGTAATGATCCCAAGCATTCTTCAAAATTGTGCCAAAATGATATCCAGTCTGAAGAAAAGCAAACAGTTTTGAGAAATATGTCCTGGCCTCCCCCGTCTCCAGCTCTTTCTACCGTTGAGCCGGCATGGGATGAGCTTGACCGACAAGTTCGAAATGAGCATGCAGCAGATGAGACAGAACTGTTTGCATGCTTGAAAAGGTGCTGGGAGGGTTTGGACACAAGTTATTTCCAAAAAATTGCTTTCCAGCGATTTTTGGAAACAACTTGCTGCAAATCTGCGCTGCTGTAATAAAGTCAAGGGGTGGTTATTTTGATGAAACTCGTTCTTAGGCACTTGCATTTATTATGTTGCCCTTACAGTGTATATTGTTACATTACACTTCAAAACCAGTCAGTTACAATTGTTTTTAAGTATTTCTAATATTATCTTTTATAACAGTTTGACAAAATCAGTGTCATTTTTTTTTTTTTAAATCAGAGGGTGTGCCCAAACTTCTAGCCAGAGTGAGAGAGCGAGAGAGAGAGAGAGCGAGAGAGAGAGCGAGAGAGAGAGAGAGAGAGAGAGACCTAAGGAAGACAAGAAAGACAAAACAACATCAACAAAAACAATAAAAGGGATCTATATTTTAAATTCTTACGATCAATCCAGTCTGGTTTTCATAAGGTTATTCTGTATATAATGGACCCAAACACCCAAACTGGCAGTTTAATAGGAGTTAAAAAACTTATCTTCCCTTTTATTTCACTCCTTGTCTGTACCCACCCTAAAACCTTTCACCAGTTGTCCACTGGGAACGACTCTTCGTGAAAGTCACCTTCAAACTGATCAAAACTGTGAGACCTCAGGAGATGCCTCTCTCATCCCACCCTCTTCTCAGTTTCTTGGCAGCTCTCTCTTCTCTCTTACTTTCATACCTTACCTCTTCATTCACAGACCACACTCTTTCAGATAAAAATATGCATTTTGTTCTTCCAACTACTTCCCATCTTTTTATTGCTTTCTTTTTGATTTCCCCATTTGTGAATGGGAGTTGTTGGCCCAGGGTGGGTGGTGATTAATACCTTGCACTATTTTCAAGATGGCATAACTAAACAGTCCACATTTTAATTAACTGTGCTGAGGGTAGTATGGCCAAGTCAATATTTATTGAGATGGCTGGTCTGACAGGGACTGTGTAGAGCTGACTCCTTTCTGCTGCCCCAAGTGCTAATTGCCTGCAAGCAAACAGGAGCACAACTAATAAGCAATGCTTTCAGTACTGCAGTGAAATCACAATAGAAAGAACAAACACCAATTGTTGCTCTATGCTTTAATGAATAATTAAAACCTGAATTAGTCAATGGACTTTTTAAAAATTTCAGTTAATGGTATTTATTTTCAGTACATTGAACAATTTAACATTGAACCCAAACATTTTTTTTAAGACTGTCATCATTATAAATGTGTCATAGAACATGATATTAATTGCTTTGTGTTACAGTTAGAATTTATCTAGTGATATACGAGTGTCATGTTAGCATTATCAGAAATTGCCATGCTAGCCAAACATAATGTATATTTAATTATATATTATAATATCCAGTGGCCAAGGAATAAAAATAAATAAGAAAATACAATAAATATCAAAGAAAATGGGACATCTTCACTGGCATCTCTCATGACAATTACCATAAATGGTAACAAAATGTAAAAGATCAATGTCAAAGCACTGGCTAGGCAGATGTAAAAAACAGACAAAGCAAAAATGTAAAACAAAAAATAAAAACAAACAAACAAACAAACAAAAAAAAAACCCCACAAAAAATCTCCACAGGCAATCCAGAAATTTTAAGGCACAGAACTCACACAGATGTAAGGCAAACTGTAAGACTTAAAAAAAATCATTAAAGTCCATCTGCTTTTTAAACTGGAGATGTTCTTTAAAGGGAGATTCCAGCCTTTGGGTGAAAATGGCTATAGGGTCTTTGAGGGAAGACCAGCGGATGTTTTATTTGAATGGAACCTTATAAGAGAAGTGGCTTGGTACCCTGAACAAACTTCTATTTTATGAAAACAATTGGTTTATTAACAATTAGACAGCTACTGTAATGATCTTTAACATCTTATCCATACACTAACAAATTAAGATGCAACCAGCTGAGGTCTAAAACAAATGAATGATCATTTTATGAGACAAGTGACAGTGGGAAGTGTTGTGACAGATGGAACCCATTTACAGCAGCTCTGCACGCTGTCATATAGCCTACCACATATGTACAAAATTGTAACCTAATAAACATGTTTTTCTTTATAATGTCAAAATCAACATAGTTTAAAATACTGAACTTACATGGTGATGCTGGAGATCTGATACCACTGGCTCACAGTGATACAAGTGACCCAACTAAAGCTAGTTAGCCATTCCATTTTTGTAAATGGTAAAACTGCTAAGATTGCTATTTCCCCCTTTTAAGAACATCTCTGTTTAAACTGTTCAAACAGGAAATGAGAGTAGTAGAGGAATTGCTTTAAAACTCAGGGGAGGGCACCCTCTGACAGTCTGATGGAACAGAGTCTGGGCTAGATGTTATAATGTTCAAGACAGGGGTTATATTAAAGACAGGTTTTTAGGATACAGGCCAGCACTACCCTTATCTTTTTTCTAAGTAATTAATTTAACTAACTACATTTGTTCATCAGCCTTATTCACTCTGTTATTACAATTAGATTTAATGGTCAAATAAAACTATAAAAGCAACCAAAAGTGGGGAAATTTAATCACAGGTTATTGATTGGACTTCCTTACTCTGACAAAGTCATATCTTTTGGGAAAGAAGGCTTACTGACATCTGCTTCCTTCCTTCCTCCCTCCCTCCCTTCCTCTCTCCCTCTTGGACCATTATTATAGAGGTCCAATAAAGAAAATTCAGATGCATAGGTTGAAAAGATAGTTAGATTA
The DNA here is from genome assembly GCA_030014255.1 of Parauchenoglanis ngamensis. Taxonomy (NCBI): domain Eukaryota; kingdom Metazoa; phylum Chordata; class Actinopteri; order Siluriformes; family Auchenoglanididae; genus Parauchenoglanis; species Parauchenoglanis ngamensis. The sequence goes on along the minus strand of JAQMYM010021878.1, from coordinate 13,570 downwards.
ATATGCAATTCCCATTTATTTAATGAAATGTGATTAATATGCAGAACTGCAATCATTTTAAGCTCTTGATCCCTACATAAGATGTCCTTGTTATGGTGCAACTGGCTGCATGTTCTCGCCAAGTTGAATCTGATATCCTTAAGGAAAAATAGAAAGATTTTGAGAGCACAAGAAGAATCAGAGTAGGAGAGTTTGGTGTACGGTACAGTACGGTAGTACTGGTAGTGGTACATGTCAATACCCATTATAATACCATAGTTAAGTTCATGGGATGAGAGAGTTAAAACTACTAAGCCATGACATACAGGGCTTTAGTTTCCCTCCCAATCAGCATCCTCTCTCCCCACAGCTGAGACTCAGGCGTGGGATGATAAGTCATCATAATTAACCCAGGCCTGCTGAGGATTGGGAGGCTAAGATTAAGAGGGAAGTGAAGTTGTTTTCCCTGCTCATTATCCATCTACTAACACCTTTAGTACAGTGAAATAGAGCTTTGGTGTAGAGTGAGGAACTTGGAAATTGGAAGAGTAGGTGGTGTTGGTGTGCAGGCTTGGAAGAAGAAAAGTAAAACATGTATTTATAATAAATTTACATTACATAGTGGGTTTGTGCATGATATTCACTAAATTAGTCTTTCTAACTAGACTGTGGAAAGAAGTGCATTGCTTGAATAAGCAATATTCTGTCTTGAAATAACTGTACATATGGGAATGTGTATGAAAACCATATTTGTTCTTTAGTCATTTTTACTGCTTCTCAATTTTTAAACAAACAGTATTGAATTACAAACCTGACCTCATAAGATATTCAAAAATAGTAATGTTAGATTGGATTTGATTTCATGTGAATGGAATCATAAGAAAACCTAATGATAACCCTGAACAAGTATACAGTTGGTCAAAGCAATATTTTAACTTACATAATTATTAATTTTAATACTTGCAAATGTGTCATAGACTCACATTTCATCCTTCTATCCATCCATTATCAATATTGCTTATCCATCAGGGTCACAAGAAGCTGGAGCCAATCCTAGCTGACTTTGGGTGAGAGGAAGCGTACACGCTGGACAAGTAGTCAATCTACTGCAGAGCTATCACAGAGACAAACAACCATTCACACTCACAATTCACTATGGGTGATTTAAAGGTTGTTAACCTAATCTGCATGTCTTTGGACTGTAGAAGGAAACCAGTGTACCAAGAGGAAACCCACACAGGCACTGGGAGAACATACAAACTCCACACAGAAAGAACACAGTTGGCCACAAGGTTTGAACCCAGAACCTTCTTGCATCACACTGCAAGAACCTTACCTTCTTGCAGGCAACACTGCATCACACTGCACCACTGTGCCATCCACAATTCAATCAATTAGAATCTTATTCTTTAAAAACTGGGCTATAGAATGCATCAGCTAAGTTTCAGAAAATCTGTATATGGCTTAAAATGTTGGTGTAATATCTAATTTGAATAAGAAATTTACCCAGTTATCTTGCTAGCTAGTGGCCACCATTAAAGGGCATTTCATTACATTTCTAGCATGACACAATCTTGTCCACACTGAATATACAGAGTGCACAAAGAGGCCTTCAAATCCTGGCAATAAATGCTTTCACATTCAGTATGGTATGAGTCCAGAGTCTTTTAGCTTGTGCCTGAATGGCCAGGCCTCAGGGGTGCCTGATCCAAACAGTGCTGTAAGCATCTCTGAGAACTCTAATGAGGATCACCTCAGCCATTGGCAGATCACCAACCCAGACAGAAAGGACATGGAAAATAATGACATTCCTGTTTTTTTTCATTTTCTTGTTTCTTCCTTTCTCTCTCTCTCTCTCCCTCCCTCCCTCCCTCCCTCCCTCACTTCCTACCTAGAAAGAAACCAGCAAACCTTAAGGAAACTCTCACAGACATGGGGAGAACATATGAAACCCTTCACGGAACAGTAGATTGAGCTCATGTTCAAACCAGGGACTCTGGAGCTGTGAAACTGCAATACTTTTCAGCAATATTTGTGTAAATTTCTAATGAGATCAGCTATTTGCATATATAAAATAAATTCTAATTCATTCATCTTTATTGATCCTTGTGGTGGATTTTGGGATTTTGAGAACAAGGGGCAAAAGGCAAGGATACACCCTAAATGGGAATCCAGTCTATCACATGGGATCACACACACACATTCCAACCTGGAAACTGAAGTATCTGGAGGAAACCCACATAGACAGTAAACTGAGCTCAGGATTGAACTGACTGTGGAGCTATGAGGCAGCAACACTACCCACTGTGCCATCTTGCTGCCCCATACAAGACTATTTTCAATAGAATTAGAATTCGCTATTAAGTCTGAGACAGTTTAGATAATGAATATTGATGATTGTCAAACTTCAACCAAACTCTTTTGCATTGGAATAAAGGGAAAAAGATGAATGAGGCACAGCACATCTTCTCAGGAAAACCTAGGCTCCAGCTGAGTGAATTAATTTCCTCATTGCAAGCTAGCAAATACTGCATAGATCCAGGGCTTATATGAGGTATGGCCTTGCAAAAAATGAATATAAAAATCCATATCCTGCTCTGAAGCACCACTGGAAGGCAAAATTGTGTGAAAGACTCTTTTTACCTCTCTGCCTTACTTTTTCATTCCGTTACTCACCCAGTACAATGTGAGCTTACTCTTTCTCACCTTGTCTTGTCTTTTTCATTGTTTTCATCCAGTCCTCCCATGCCCATGTCTTACTTTCTATTTGTCTTCATTCCTGGGACCTGCTGCAAGCTGCTAGCTCACCTTTAAAGAGCGACAGAAGATAAAAGATTAGTGTGCACAATTTAGACCAGAGGTGACATGATAGAGTGCTCTGCAAAGTGTACCTGTTGCCTTGTGGGATATGTCGCTCTCCCTGGAGAGGTTCAGTGCAAGTGCCAAACACAGTCCAACTCTCTATACCACACATCTGATGTTGGCAAAAGCTGAAAGAAGTAGACTTCACATATGGAGAGATAAAAAGATTCTCTCAAAGGTACAGTTCAGATAGGATCACACTATAAACTTTGATATGTCATGCAACCTATTTTCCAAAGTAATGGTGACGGTATACTTCTTATTATTTTTTAAAACAAGTGATTAGGAGTTGTTGACCTAAGAAACAAAAAGGTAAATGACAAATATGTGCTCCTATTGCTACATTTGTTCTTTATCTGTCTGATGAAAAAAAAATTGAAGTTTGGAGTTTGGAGTCTATCCAGCTAGGATTTTGCATGAAGACTACATAAAGGTGTTGGGAATAAGCCTTTTTTGCAATTCTTGACCATTGTAGGTTCTTCTAGGTCACCTTTGCGCCAGGAATATCCACTGGCTCAAAAAAAAAATCACCAGCTGCACTTCAACAGTTGCATTAAGGAGGATCCACATAGAAAATTGGCTTCTCATGTCACAATATCTATATTTCCAATCATATTTTGAGCCTTGGCTACATTATGAACACAACCCCGTACAGATCCCCTCAGGCTAACACTGGAAAAATTACAGCTGATCTTTTTCCCGTGCCTGAATGAACCCACATAGATCATGAATATTTCGTGATTCATCTGTAGTGTGCCAGCCCACTGTGCAGGCAATTTTAACACAATGAAACCTGAACTCTGCTTTCTTCATGCTACCAAATCCATTCATAATATGTCCTCAATTTCCCAATAAGCCTTGGGTCCTTCTGTGAATAGGAAAACAATAAATTTCCTTCTTTATTCTGTAGCTCAACAAAGCCAGTGATGAAAGCCTGATATTTCAGGTTATTGCTTATATTCAACAAAGATTGGAGAAGAAGGTAGATTGGAAAAAAATAATTATTTTGAAATTAATTAATTTTTAAAATGATGTAAAACTATTTTCAAGGTATATAATAGGGTACTCTATTTCAGTTCAAAGAAATATACATAAAGATGATCTGACTTTACAGCTGTCTAACATCTCTTTAGTTTCTTATTTTAAAACCATTGTCTGATATTGAAAACAAAGACTGCAGTGTAGTAATGACATGTCACTATATTATCTTATTCACATGGCATTCCCTGTGGTACTCAATGTAAGGAGCAGAATGTGGTTGCCATCGCTGAAGACAGACATCTGTCTGAATATTTGTACTGATATGATGAGTGGCTGGACTAGGAGATCTCTGTTTGATCTCTTACTCGGTTCTTCAGCTTTTCTTAATCCTAGCATCCACCATTCTGTTGACTGCCAAATTAATCTTCACAGCATCAATGCTGATCCATGATTGTCACTTAGACTGATGTACAGAGAACTAGTTTTTAATGTATGCAGCTGGTTGGGTGAGGTAAATATGAGTAGGATCTACACTGAGAGAGACAAATTCTTTCATAGACTTATAAAGATGCTCCAATATATCCAACACATATAAGAAAGTATATGTGGAAAAAAGTGGTTACTGCAGGAACTCCTATATAAGAAGCAGTCATATATGTGACAAATATGTGAACACTGACCTTCACACCTGTATGAGCTTGTTGGACATCCTGTCCCAAAATCAAGGGCATTATCACCCAACCACCCTTTGGGTTTTCATACCACTGTTATCTGTAGATGACACTCTTATCCTCTCCTTTCCTTACTCAGGCTCAGACACGCATGCTTCTACTCAGATCTCAGGATGCCTGGCAGACATCATCATCTGAAACATAATCCCAGAAAAACTGAACTGCCATTTATCCCAGGAGATGCATCCCCATGACAGGATCTTGTGATCTCCCAGGACAACTTTCAGATCTCACCATCTGGCACTGCATGCAACCTGGCTGTAACAATGGACAATCCTTTTCCTCTCACATTACTAATCTGACACATTCATGCCAAGTTCCCCTTTACAACATCAGAAAGGTTTGTCCATTTATATCCTCAGAAGCCACTCAGGTGCTTGTTCAATCCCTCATCATTTCGAGACTGGACTACTGCAACTCACTCCTGCAGCCGGTCTGCTTCTGCATGAAATTCAACCTTTGCAACTGATCAAGAATACAGCTTTATGATTTGTTTTCAACCTTTCCAAGTTCTCCTACACTAACCCATTGTTACAATTTCTCCACTGACTTTCTGTAGCTGTCTGCATCACACCTCACTCTTCACCATATTCCTTCCAATCATCTAGCACTACTTAGTTGAATCTTTATGTGTTATGCATCTCAGCACTCATTGGCCCCTCTTTATGACTTTTCTGGTCTACCATTTAGTAGCTGATCTGTGCCAGCATGCCACCTGTGCTCTCTTTACTAAAGCTAATTCATAACATTTGAGAATTCTCAGAATAAAAGCCTTGGCTTTGCGCATAGGCATTCTGTCACATAAGAATCCAAGGATATGCCAAATCCAAGTATAAAAATATATTTAAGGGTTACTGAAGTTAAAGGCAATGATACGACTATAAAAAAAAAGCCTCACAAAATGATGAATACAGTCAGAATCTGATTTACATGTGACATTATTTCAGTGTTTTTAAACCCCTTATGGAATCTTCCACACTTCCACAATCTGCCTTCCACACCCTCTTTCTCTTACTCTCACACTTACCTTGCTTTATTTAAGCTCACTTTGACTTGCATGTTGTATAGGGTGGATAAACGAGAAACAGCGACATGCTTGCTGTATAATTTTGAATAGAATCACATACAATTTAAGAACCAAGCTGGAAGCTGTTACATTACATGTTGCCAGGCTGACTTGGCTGGCACTTTTCGATCGCACTGCCAACAAAAGAGAACTGCATGATATCTAAAGCACAGAGCTAAGACAAAAAGCACCTGCCCAAGAGCTGATGGGAATCAAGTGCACTAACTGTTTCTTATTCTCCCAAGAGGAATAAGATGAATATGAAAAAAAGGAACAAAAAGGCAACTACACAGGAAGTGGCAAACACAGAAAGAAAAGAGATAAACAGGTGTAAAGAGTCATGCAATGGCAGATGTGTGACGATGAGGTTTATGAAGTGAAGGTGACTGATTTTTACTGCTGGGAATATTGAGATGAGATTTTAAATGGTCATTTTATTGAGTGCTTCTCTGAGTTGACTTTTTGACCAGTGACATTCAGCTCATCAGCCATCAGTGTGAACAGGATTTAGGATATATAATGAGAGAATAATGTAGAAAATATGGAATTTTACTATTATGTAAATTACATACCATTACACTCAGGTAACCTATGGTAAATTGATAAAAACACTTTATTTTATGCTTCTCATCATCATCATCATCATCAACATTATTATTATTATTATTATTATTATTATTTTCTTCTTCTTCTTCTTCTTCTTCTTCTAAGTAACAAGTAGCTTCTTTAGTATATCTTTATGGTGAGGATGGCTTATAACCCACCCAGATCTGGCCTCTTTCCTGAACTTTAAATCCATACAGCACATGTGGAATAATTTAAATTCCAGAATCAGAATACGATGTGAACCTCTGGATGTCAATAATATCATTCACTCCAAAACTGTATTTTAATAAAATGACATTTAAACTGTAGCATGATACCTGATACATGTATATGATCAGTGAACATCCCTGACTCCTTATTTAGAAGTTATATACATATATAAAACAAATAGAACGGCACTCCAGAGCATACACCTCCATTAAGGACAGTAGTCAACTGTTCTATGATATGCAAATCTGCAACCACAACCACTTTGAATGTCTGGATGTACAGTGGCCATGCCAATCTAGCTACATATGGCCTTCTCACCATTAGGCTAATCAACAACAAAAGCCTCACTAGGTCAACAGCACATGAATGCACTCGAAAATAGCTTTAAACCTTGATAACAGAGTGAAATCACTTAATCATTAAACTCAACAAACATTTTCATCACAAAAGCTTAACATATGATACAACCATTTACATCAGCTCACCTACAAAATACCTAAAACTAATGTCCAGTACAGAGGTTTCTCTGGTGCTGCAGTTTCTCTTAACACTGAGAATCAATACTCAGTAAACTAATTTTTCTTTAGGAATGTTTTAGGGTATGCACATGACATCACCTTAGACAGAAGTCCCAGTGGTAATACCCACTGAGTGGCACAAAGATTGAGTGGTGCCTTTAACGCTCAGCACTAATGCTGCAAAAGCAAATAAAATAAGGATCACTGTCAGGTTTTCATAATCCTAGCATCCACCACTATCTTTAATGTAAATAGATACTTGTTTGTTTTACTTCTGGTTTCAAAATTTCCCCTACTAAATCACTTGTACATAAAAGAAAAATACATGTTTTGCCACTGAGGGGGCTGTGTTCCAGTCAGTGATGTCGGTGCATACCCTCTCTATGTTGTATCAATACTGAACTTTAATGCAATCTAATGAATTTTAAAATGTACTTGGATCTGCTACAAAATTTCATGTGTCTTTCGTTGGTCATGCTACACCCTTCCACTAAGTTTCATGGAAATCTAGATGGAAGGTTTTGTGCAATCCAGCTTACAGACAGACAAACCGCACCAAAAACATAACCTCCTTGGCGGCGATAATAAAACAAAACTTATAAGCACATATTCTCTTTCTCATTCTCCTAAGAAGAAGAAGAAGAAGAAGAAGGAGGAGGAGGAAAACAATCAAAAATCCTGCAGCCAGGATCCATGTCATTTGCTTAATTTCATACTATATCTCCCCATAGATACTGAAGTTCCAGCTCATGGTTTTCATTTAAGGAGCAACCAGTATAGTGCATATTATTTGACTATGTGAAATGAAAAATTCCCAGCTGTGTCCATTTCAATACATTTGAATTAATGGAGAAAATTGGGTAAGGGTATGTATGGGGTTATGTGTGGGGGTGATCTATCATTGGTGGCTGGTGATTAAACGAATGGGCCAATGAAAATTTTAATTTACAGAAATTTTCCTCTTGGCACCCCTAAAACTAAGATTTAGGGGTAATTTAGCACCCCTAAAATAAAGTTTTCATGTAGATCATGGATATACAAATGCAGTGACTAATCCATATTAATGGAAGGAAAAATGTAATATTGTCTGGAATGTAAAAATTGGATTTATAATCTGACCATTATTACAGAAAGTGGTAAATTTATTTCTAAGCTTAGTAATACAGCTTGTTGAGAGAGTAACTACCATTTAAAATATAAAACATTTTGTATTTTTACATGACTGAGGTCCAGATGGAACAAGGGCTCATTGCTTAAAAAGATAAAAAGCTCAAAATTTAGATTGATGCAAAAAGATTATTAAATTGCCTATGCATTCCATAATTCCGAAATTGTCACCAGATTCAAAATGGACATTATATACCAGAGTTGCCAGACACTATACAATAAGACTGTTTTAGATTTTACCTCTTTTGTTCTCAAATTTAATATAGCATCTGTGAGACACTCTGAATACCAAGATAATCCATAGCTGTAGATTTTGTCATAACTTCTGTATATTCAGAGAAAAATTTGGTAGGCTATTTGCAAAACAGGCACTTTGTCACAAGCTCTCCCCACCCCAGAAGCCTAATTCCCAGAATCCCTCATCCCCACCAATTCCACTTCTCTGCTCTCTGCCACTTACAAGTGGACAAGTTCACTGACCTTCTGATTACAATCATCTAGTTCTCATTATCTCTTTTTATAAATACACCTTATTTTCTATAATTTATTGCTGCTTTTTCTTTGTTCTCATTGCTCGCATTTCAAAACCTTTTCCGTTTGCCTCCTGGTTACTACTTGAATTTATTTGTTTTGCCTTTGGAGTGTCCTTTTGCTCTGTCAATTGATCTGTTTGCTTGTAAAGTTTTTTTGTCCCTACTATCTGAATTGTTGATATTGCCCTTGCCTGCTGATTTTTATTGTTTGCCCAGCGTTTCTTCTGTTCATATTCAAGTGTTTATTTCAACTTGCATACATCTCCACTGGCATCATCAAGCCAGACAGTGTTAGTTATATAAAATAAAAAAGTGCAGAAAAACTTCTGAATAGATGCTTTTTTTAATATGTATGTTGTTACAATGAAGCGAGTATGCTGCTTAGAAACACAGAACGCCCTGGGGGAAGATTGCAGATGAGCTTTTTATTTTATTTGGCCACATACCTGTGGCACTGCAGTCAATTAGTAATGTACTTTTCAACAAAATAAATTGGTTTCCTTGCTGCTTTCTGCTTTGCTTTGCTTACTGCTCAGAGAGAGCGAGAGAGAGAGAGAGAGAGAGAGAGAGAGAGAGAGAGAGAGTGTGTTCACATTAATATATGTAGAAAACAAAACTGCCATGTTAGTCATTACCTCTGTAGCTCGGACCCTCAACTGCAAACTCCTGCTAAACCATGCCCCCACTGGTTGCAACTATCCTGTGGTTTATATTAATGTTTATCATTCCCTTGTTTAATTTGTTGTTTTTAAAATGTATTTTCATGGTTAATATTAACACACAAAGGGTTTCCCCCATCTACATATTTCAGTCATTGCATACTTAAAGCATGAATAAAGCTATGTTTAAAAAAGTTCTTAAAGAAGATATGACAATTAGACAGCTGCACTGAAGAGGAAGCATAAACACTATGCTCTTTTGATATTTTCTCACTGCAATCTCTTTTTGCCATAGCTCCATAATAAACCATAACTAATTATCTTTAAGCATGAGAAATCTTATATCAAACCAATCCACGGCGCTTTCTCAATTTCCACATCTCCAAAGAGGGAACAGACATTTACAACTAATTGTTCAGCTTGTAATGATTTCTTTGATGGTTCAAAAACTGTTCTGCAAATGTGTCACACTTGCACAGTGCCTTTAGATATATTTAATGCCGCAATCAGAAGAGAGAAAACTTAATTGCATGATGGCTTTTTATTTATATATTTCTTTAAAGACCTTTTATATACTTATAAAAATGAACTGAATGGTACAACATTTTTATATTTATGAGATTTTATTATAATATTCACCATCATACATTCATTCATTCCTTCATTTGCAGTGTCCTTCAGGTATTTTACATTTAATACTTAATTAATTGCTGTGCTTTCATTTGCATAATGCATGAAAAGTCTGCTTATTGTAATTGAATATTTTTGCTTTTATTTTATTAAAAAACACTTCAAAAAGAGTCATTTAAATATCAAACCTATCCTTCTTACCAGAACTCACATATTGCTAAAGTGGACCTCAATTATCATGTTCAATGCCTAGATTTATAAAGTATATTCCAGTATATTCCTAATCTCATATCATTCCACTGGTGCTTGAGTTCCAGCTCTGAATTAGCAACCAATATGGTACATATTATTAGACCATATGAGATTAAGAAATGAAAAATTCTCAGGTGTGTCCATTTCAATCAGTTTCAGAATGAGAGTATTTCTACTGAGCTCAAATGCACTGACATAGTAGGTGCTTTATCACTCTAACTAAAAATTACCCTCTTTAAAACTTTTGGAATTTTGCTTTCTATGATGGAAAGACATTATTGCAGGCTACTCATAGAATAACATTTTGTGACTCACTGATATCTTATTCACACATAATAGTCTGCAAGATTTACAGCATTTAGTAGATACCCTTATCCAGAGTGATGTTGATGTCCTTTTTAGTTTCAAGTTTTGGGAATACCATAAAGCAAAATCCCTATAGAGAAGAGTTAGGAAAGCCAAGAAAACAGTGTATGAGACATTTTTTGCTTTACTTTGGAAACAACTAGGAAAAGATCATTCCATGACCTGGGTGGCAGTACAAAGATGAGACTTGATGCATGTCTTACTTGTGTCTTGAGGCATGGGGGTTAAGTTAAGCCATACTAGAGTCTTGAAGGGAACATTGTGCAGAGCTGGGTTTGATAAGTGTCTTCAGGGAGTTGGTGGCTGGTAGGCAAGTGTTTTAAATCTGATGCAGGCAGCTACAGGGAGCTAATGCAGGAAACACAGCCTTAGAGTGATGTGAGAGAGTGTGAGAATCTGTCAAAAAATGAGTTATTAATATATTACTGACATGCCACTTAATGTTAATGTTAGCTTAAACAGGGGTTCTCTTTGCAGCCAGCAACCCCATTAACTGTAAAATTAATTCCACGGACCCCCTTAGCATGGATTTATTTGTTAAACATAATCCAATTATACGACTATTAGATTCATTATTTCCATATGTCCAATAATAATTTGGCTATTTTTTGGAGAAAATTTAACTTTTTATTCCTGAAATTTCCACCAACAGAAGACATTAGATGAAAATTAAAGACCCATTGACTTTGTTTCACAGACTCCTGAGCATCCTTGGACACCAATTTAAAACATTTTTTTTTTTTAATTGTAAAATTACTTTCACCTAAATCAGAATTTGGCTGAATATCTTCTTCACACATCACATTTATAATAGAATAAAAAAAGTAAATATTATTCTTTCTATTATTATTAGTCATTCTAATGGAACAGATGATCTAGGTAAACTAAACCTGCCAAACTGGGGAAAAAAAGACATTCAAATCCTTAATAAAATAATTCTATAGCTACAAATATCAAGTCATCATACAGTACAACACTTTCATGTGCTAGTAAAGTATTAGTAAATTAGACATGTACAGTAGCTGAGTTTCTCTACTGTTTCCAACTCAGAAGATACATCTCTTTAGTGAAAAGCTGGTTGGCCTACCACTGTGAATAGAGGTAATCTTTGAAGCTGCTCTGGTTCTCCTAAGAGCACCATGCCTCTGTGTATAGAATAGACACTGTAGCATGTGAACGATACTGTGGAATACAAATTCATGCGGCCTTTAATGCTAGAGGAAATTTATGCATAATCCTTTACAAATTGGAATATTAAACTTTATATTAAAATAATGCATATCTGGATCAATGTAGATATTGAGATATATTGAACAGAATGTTCAAACATCACATTTTGCCACTGGTGCTGAACATGCAGACTGTAAATTCTCATTTTTATTAATTTTGACACTAAGTAACCAGAGTTAAAAAAAACAACAACAAATAGTTTATTTCATTCTGACAGTTACCTGTGATATTTATTGGTTTGTGAGTGCTGTAATAATTCAAGACCTTGGATCTGCTAATTATGCTAATAATTGAATACTGAGCAATCAAGATTTGACCTACAATAATAAATTTTTGTTGTGTCTACTTCCTTCTTGGTTTAAATTACTCTGATAGTTGTAAGGCTCTGATATTAAATGAGTTAGGTCCATTCATGCAAAACCCTCTAAATTTTATTTAGTGGTATCTGATGGTTAAAGTTGAGTGTCTCTGTACAAATATCAATTTCTTTCAAACACAGAAAATATAAATAATTATGAGAACACATAAAAGCAAAGAGAAACAATAACCATCAACAATCAAAGTCCATTATTAATATCTAATATTAATATACATAGTGTAAATAAATAGTGTTTAGTGGTTATATACTGTATATGTCATACATTTTGTCATAGCATTAAAATGAAGTATTCCTCCTTTCAAGTGGAAATAAACTGAAATAATCAACAACACTAGTGACACCTCTGTTTGCATTCACTGTCTTTACAAGCAGAAAATATATTTTTTAATTTAATTCATTTTTTTGTTTGTTCTTACCCTAAACTAAACTGCTTACATGGATAAGGAAAATGAATAAACCCCTAATATTCCAAAGTATGTGCAACCATGCATGCCCGAACCTTGTGTACAACACACAGAGCTGACTGTAAACAGGCAAGAGGCTGTGCATCACCAATAAAGACTAATTGAGATGCATATTCTGAATGCACTATATACATGTCAAAGAATGCTCCCAAAACCTGATTAATAACAGCACATCCCACATGTCTTGATTGGAAAATGCTAAATTCATAATAAGGCCAAATTTGGAATATCCATACAGAATATGCTGTTTATGTGACCTGTATCAAATTCTGAATATTGTCATATTAAGGATAATAGTGGAATGTTGGTGTGTATGTAAACGTTCTGACTGCTAGTTGTGGTTATGGGAGCAAGAACGTAAAGAATCATAGGGGGAAAGAAAGCTCATTTACACTTTTGGAACTTGGAATGAACGTCATCAACCACTTTGACTATCTCCTGGTTTCATCTCCTACTGCCCCAGAAACACTTTGCTATTAATGCTCTGATGGTGGTAAAGCACTACCTAACACACTATCTGGCCCAAAACTGTGTTCAATTGACTTGAGATCTACCGAGTACGAAGACCCTAACATGTGATTTGTCCTTTGTGGATTGAGGCAGGTTCATCCTGGAAGAGGTAAAAATATATCATCATAAGATAAAGGCGATCAGTCTTTACAAATCAAACTCATTGATTTTTAGTGACCTTTTCTTCTAAGGTGACATGTCTACCTAAACCATGTCAGCAAAATTTCCCTCCTACAACCAAGCCCGCAGTTTTTCCTTCAGTTTGTACCTTCATCCATTATCTATACCGCTTTATCCATCTGGGTCACAGGGAAGCTGGAGCAATTTGTGAATCATTTGCAATAGGTGAATCACACCTATGGGCAATTTAGAGTAGCCAGTTGACCTAATCTGCATGTCTTTGGACTGTGGGAGGAAACCAGAGCAC
>JAQMYM010021810.1:0-21049 GCA_030014255.1 Parauchenoglanis ngamensis | reverse complement strand
TCGACAATAGATCAAAAAGTTGACCTGGTAGCGCAAAACCAATGTGATTTTTGGATTTAGCGCATTAAAATTATCCTGGATCAGCTATAAAAAGTTAGACCTTTTTTTCACTGTTGACCAGTGTTATACAAGCACATCTGCTTATGGTTTTTATCCGTGCTTAGAGAGGCGGTTGTTAATTCATTCCTACTGTGAACACTTATTATTAAAACATGACGAACGTGTCACTAGCATGTTTTCTGCATCTTTCAAATAAGGAGCAATGGCGTTTGCTATTTGATTGATTTTGGAATTTGTTGGTACACGATAAACTTGAAATGCATTGGAAGCGATACAACATGCAATAGTTTTTTAATAGTTATTCCAGAAACATAAGCAACCACCGTTTTGCTAATTCCTGTTTGTTCCAGATTGGTATAAATCCTTACAGAAATGTGCTCGATCATGTGATGTTTATAATGTTTCACAGAAAATAGAGATACCACCTTTTCTCTGCAGATGCTGATAGCAATACTGAAACCTTAGGTGGACATTTCCAGGTCCAAAAAGTATAAGTCTAATCTTCCAAGTCTAATTCCAATCTTCGCAATTTCTCTGATGTGCGATCCACCTTTTTTTGTTGTTGTTGTTGGTATAGACCCAGAACTGGTACTGGGCATCACCACCGAAAATATCTTGCAAAATACAAATTATGAAAACGATCATTTCGCACACTGGCCACACTTACTGCGTGTTATTATGTTGGGTCAGGACTGGGTTCAGAACCTGGATAAACTGCAGGCTATAAGCTTCTCCTGTTTGCTAGCGACATTAGCCTTGTGTAGCTTGCATTGCAAAACCTAAGAAGCAAACTTCAGACATCCTTGAACAGTAATGAAGTGATGGTAAATGAGAGCTCTTGCTACTTGTATAACCTGATTATACGGAATTATTACTTTATTTATATATTTACTATATTATTATTATTTACTCCTTTCTTTAACATTTCAAATAAATTAACAGGTGAGGATTTTACACAACTGAACTAACCGTTGAATGTTTTAGCAAGACGTAACATGTCCTAAGGTTTGGCTGTGATCAGTAAATGATCATTATTTTCCCCCATACACCTGAGCAGTGACAGGAAGTGAACAAGGATGCAGATCTGCTGTTATATCCTTAACAATCATGAGAACAAAATTCCCCTCAGAATATGCCCTCAGGAACTGTTCCATTGAGTAGACTGTGACATACAAGAGCACAAACATTTTGCAGCTGGACCTGTAAAACTAACTAACTAACCAGCTAGCTAGCCTTTGTTAATTACTGTGAGCCACTACTGCTGCTATTACTATTACACTAAGAATATTTTGGTTATTTCTGGAACTATTGAGATTTTACTTCTAATCCCTTCACCACACAGTATTGCGCAAAAGTCTGGTAAAGAAATGCTTCAAAGCAAAAGTGCCAAAAATAATGCAATTCATCATTTACTACGAACAGCTTCTCAAAAAACAAAACAAAACGGTATTTCCCTATTTATATTATCATCTATATAAATGAATTAGTACTCTCAGGTACACTTTGTGCAGTTTTATAAGGAAATTAGCTGGTTATTTTTCATTCCACGCATCTTGGAGAAACACAACTCTCACACTTGGTCGTGTTTTTGCCTTTAGTGCTTGACAGCCAGTATTTATTTATTTATTTTGGGTCTGTGATGTAATATGTTACCATCTTTACGAACAGATTTCTGCAACATTCAATTTTTGACGAAAGTAAGAAAAAGTAATGAGCTGATAAGGCTGATCAGAACTTCAGGAATGTTGAGTGCGTAAGTCCTGTCTTTTTATTAAACTTTTCATTAGATTTGAGGTGACATTATGTATAGAGAGCATCACGGCGGGGAAGTTTCTGCCTTACAGTACGATCCTTTGATCAGTTATTGTCTGTGTGGTTTCTTGCACGTTCCCTGCATTTCCGTGTGGTTTCTGAACAGGTTTCCTCTGCGCCCTCAGGCTTCCTCCTACCTTCCAAAAAACATCTGCCTACACGAAATTTCCCCAAGGTGTGAGTGTGTGTGTGTTTGTATGCATGCATAAGGTATTTTTAGCCCAGGTCCTAGTGAACCAGTATCAGAATATAGTTTCTGATAGAGACTTCAAAGCACTTGTAATGTAGTTAATGTAAGTCAAACAATGTCAAAGTCGCTCTGGATAAGGGCGTCTGCCAAATGCCGTAAATATATATGTAAATGTTAATGTAAACGGTGCACTGTGATGAATGGCTCCACCCTAAAATGATCGCTAAAACTATTAAGATTATAGATTTATGTAAAGACTAAATTGTTTTTCACTATTCGAGATTTGGATTAAATCCAACAGTCAAGTAAAAAAAAAAAATCCCCTGGCTTCGCTTCCTGGATGCCTCTTTGCGACAGGGTGTGTCTTTGAACTCTTGTCATCTCATAAATTCACACTCACTGCCTGCAGCCTGCATGCAGAACTTCCTCCATCGACCTGCTCCATGAAGAGAGGAACTCTCATCTCTGACTCTGTTCAGTTTAAGTTTAAATTCAGTTATATTAAACCTTCAAATTGGATTCTTTTTACACTTGCAGGATCGATTAGCAGCTTAGCAAAACCATTTCACAATGCACACACACAACTTTTTTATTCCCCTGTGTGGCATTTCTGAGAAAGCCCACAGTTCATATTAATCAGCTGTGGTTTCCTGTTAACTTGCATGCATGACCTGGTGTTGTCTGGTACCGCTGTCACTGATAAAGCATGCCTTGCTTCATTACTGGTATGTCCATGTTTCAGGAAAGGAAATGCAGGAAACGCCTCTTTCTGTATGCAGGCTTCAGTGACAAAAGTACTTGCTGGGAACTGTGCTGAGAAACAGAAAGCAAAAGTAAGTTGCTCACTAGTCCCTGAATGCAAGCTCTTTGTCAGACTTCAGACTGCTGAACCCATGTTCACATCATATTAACAGTCCTGTATAAACATGTCATTATTTCCCGATTACAATGCTGCAATTGTTTTGTGCAAATGACTTATTTTCCTGTCATGAAAGCAACCAAAATGTATCAAAGGGCTCAGCTTTCTGAAAAAGCTTGCGGTTTGTATTATGCACATTGTATTTCCTTCCTATTTCAGCCACACCCACTGCTAACATGCAAAACATCAAGCATATATCCATGTAATCTCCAGCTGACCATCTAATCATTGTCTTAAGTCTTAAGGCAATGATTAGATGGTCAGGTGGGCATGATTATGGTTGGAGCTGAAGTCTTCACGAAGGTAGATCTCCAGGAACAGGGTTAGTACCCACTGTCGTTGACAAACAGTGGCAGTACAATGGTGAATTTGAATGCGGCACTCTCAAAGAACGCCATCTTTTGCTTCAAGTCGTTAATGAAATTTCAGGCCTGCTACATTTGCCATTGTGAACTGTAGATGCGATTATTGTGAAATGGAAGCAACAACAGCTCAGCCATAAAGTGGCAGATCATGCATACTCGCAAAGTGGAGCCTGTGAGTGCCAAAGAGCCTATCGTCTAGTTCACTACACAGTTCCAAGCTGCCTCTGGAAGCAACATGAACGTAAGAACTGTGCCTCAGGAGATCTATGAAATGAGTTTCCATGACCAAGAAGCTGCACACAAGCCTAAGATCACTATGTGCAAGGCCAAATGTCACCTGGATTGGTGTAAAGCACCAACACTGGACTCTGGACCAGTGGAGCATCTGACAGTCTGATGGACAAATCTGGGTTTGGCGAACGCTACCTATACCAGAACTCAGAGTGCCAAGAGTAAAGTTTGGTGGAGGATATACTTAATATAATACATGGCACATTGGATATGGGATATAAAGCAAGACACATATCAAATACGTATAGCAAACTTACATTTTATTCAAAACACAATATCTCAGCAGTATATCAATCACACAAATAGTGCTGTACAAAAGATTTGATCCACATCAGACTTTTGTGGTAGCTGTAAATTCATGTGAATTACTGCAGTGGTTTCCTCACTTGGCTAAGGGAAGTGGATTGCATCATTTAATCCTGGCAGAAGTTGTGCAACTATACAAAAGAAAAGAAACGGAAACCCAACAAAAGAAAAACCTCTTATTTTCAGTACAGATATGTCCGTTAATACATACATTTAAATATTGCACAGGATTTGACAGGAAGCTGAAATTATTCAACACTGCTGCACATGACACAACTTTAAGCTATTTTTGTTTGTTTTATGTGCAATATAAAGTACATTGTGTATAAAATATTTTTCTGTATGTATTTACTGTATGTACAGTTGATGCATAGGCATATCAAACAATATTCTCAAGATACATTTTAACTATCATGATGCTGTGTTCTGACATTTAATTAAAATATCTATGGAAAAAGAAAAACTATATTACAAAAGACATACTATATTACAAAATTAGACTACATAGGAAATGTGGAAAACAGAACAATTGGTAAAACCATGATTATAATAACAAATATAGATTTACATCAGATACCAGTAATCAGCTACCAATTTGCTGGTTATTTCCGTGGAACTAATGATACTCCTTATATTTACATATTGCCGAGCCCCTAGTAACCCTACATTCATTCTTCTGTATACATGTATGACATGAAAGCAAAATTTCAATGAGGCAAAGTGACATTTGAATGATTCCTTGGATCACTTCTATGCCAAGCATGAGCTGACGTTTCTTCAGTTCCTACTTGCTGTTAGTTCCTATTTATTGTTTAACACACAATGGCAGTAAAATGTTTGCATGTTGACATATATAACCTCTCATTATATGTCTAAAGAGACATGAAGTAAAATAAAGCTTGGAAGCACGTAGCAGTGATCGTCGGCTCCTCTGGCGCGTGAGAAGCTAGTATAGTTAGTTAGGCAGACGCTAGTACAAAGCCTAGCAAGTAATATAAATTAACGAGCTATCTGAACGAATGCTGGGTATTTCACACCCACAAGACACAAAATGAAAGCAATACTAGCATCTTCTCACTCTCTAGCATTAAATTACACTAACACAACACATTGAAATAAAAGGACATTTAAAACTGTAACAAAGTCAAGCACTTCAGTTCCTCGAATCCGTTGAGTAACACCATGAACGTCATGAGTCATGAGCTTCATCCAGAACTCACGCATGCAGAAGCAGTGTGGGAAGCCTCATGACCTTCAATGTCGGTTTCCCCCAGAATGCCGTGCTCTCCAGGGCATGCTGTGATCAGCACCCTGCATGTGCGTCGCTCTCTCAGGGACTTAATAAGCGACTTATCCAGTTCTCTGTCCCCTTCTTTATAACCGTCCGGGATGAGGAGACTGCCCTTGTTCCCTAGGAGAATGTCTTTAAGATTATTTGTCTGCAGTCCTGCTTCCACTGGGATCTTGGAGTGCACAACTTTTGAAGAAATCCCCTTTGCCTCCCTTGATGTCTACTAAAATCAGAAGCTGGAGCTCTCGGATGATGAAAAGGTCTGCGATAGAGTGGTTAGCCCAAGATGAAGCCAGCCTTTGGGCTATGAAGGTTTTGCTGGTCCTTTCTTTCCCCTCCAGAAGCACAGTTACCCTCAGGCGTGAGACAATGGACTGGATGTTGGCATACTGGTTCTCTCTGTAAAGTTCAAAATTGTTTACGTTACTTATCTAGGGAATTAATTAGAACTTGTCGGACAAGCTAATTACAGTATATCGAGCACATAGCAGTATCACAAAAGCATGTTGGGAAAACATATGAGGCATACACAAAGGGACATTATTCAGGGTGTAATCCAACCCTATAATTTACTCATTTACCATGGCTTGCATAACTCTTACAGGTGTTACAACCAGGAACGGAAATAGAAGGTGCAAAACTATATACCAATAAACATGTTGGGACATATTCATCTCTATTACTGTGCCACGCCTATGTTAGTCATGGTGCAATCATATGAAATCACATGCAATTCAAACTGTGATATGTTCCTAACATTCCTCATCACTCTCATAATCATCTCCGCAGCAAAGCATGGTTATAGTAGCATCATGCTAAGGCTTATCCTGGGCCTCTTGGTTGCATTTCTGACTAATTCCAACTTTACACTGATTTTTGGTGGATGGCTTCCATCAGAGTCAAGTCGTGGCTGTGCCATTTTCTTTTATTTATTTATTTTTAATAACGGAGGTTTATTCATGCAGGTGGCTTCAGATCATGAATTCCATTTCAGTTCCAGGTTGTAACACTACAAAAAATTCAAGGGGGGGAATACTTATGCAGGGCTCTATAAATGTAGATTACCAGTAAAAATGTAGTTTCGTTTTTGCAAACATCTGCAAAACAACAGAAAAGGAGTCTCTGGAGCTGAAAGTTTAGACCCAGGAGGATAATCATGTCCATCTGTTTAGTCATGTGATCTTTGCTAGGCTTTCAGACAAGAAGGTTTATATATTTACTGAGGAAATTCAGACCTCCGCTTTTCCGCGTCTCTCATTTACAGCCTTTTGCAGTATGATAAGTTTTACATCTATAAAAGGATTCCTTCCAGACTTCCCTCATCATCTGCTCTTGCTCATTAAATAGAACCTTGCGAAGCAGTGTGTCATATTTCTGTTTTTAACACGGTTGAGTCCCGTGTGGGTGGAATTACTGTACCATTGTTTAGAAGATATTTTATTTGCACTCTGATTTTTTTTTCTAACTATAGAACACCCATTTGATCGTTTTTAAGGTAGCTGTGTTACTCCAGCATTTACGGTAGGAGTCGGCTTCAGGTTAGGTGCCACATGCTAAATGAAATATAAAATGCTAAATTAACATGCTAAACTAAGCAACGCTGGACAACTACGCTTGCATTAAGATCTGGACTGTAACAAAAGCTTCAGCTCAGAATCTACATGCAACACTGATGGGACAAAAACTAAATTACACTATACAACTCTGCTTACATTAAGATCAGGACTGTAGCAAAGGCTTCAAATCAGGAGCCTACTACAGCAACACTAACAGGACAAAAACGATGCCTTCTTCAGGTTCTTGGAGTTTTGAGCTGCACAAACAAAATCGTTTCTTTTTTTTCTTTTCAGGAATTGTTTATTGTCTGGGTGTTGAGCCCAATGAACACACCAGTCTGATTTATTACCAATGAACCGAACTGTTTACACGTGAGCCGCCCAAAACTGGAAAGACCGAGTGACTCGTTTCTTCAGAACTTGATAGGTTACTCAGTACGCTCATTTAAGTGCTCGTTCATAGATAAGGTTTCTGCAGCATACTGACCAAACACACACAACTTACAACATGCACTTTTACATGATTTTTCACACGAAGCAGCTCTTCCTCCCCCTTCCTCCCACTCTCTCTCTCTTTCTCCCTCGCTCGCTCCCACATGTGTTCATGTAGAAAGGAAAGTGTCTTACAAGAGACGTCTATGTGGGAGCGTGAAATCAAGCCGCATCTCTGTGGTCTTTTTTAAACTCAAGCGTATCTTTGCTTTAGCACGGCTTGCAGACGATCTGTTTTTCCATTCCACACCGCAAAAAAAAAGAGATCAAGAGTGGGGGAAAAGTTGCCAAATGCCTCAAATGAATCATGAACTGAAAGAACATGGGCTAGCATTCAGAGGCTAAGAAAATGCATCTCAAGGCTCTTTCTGTGATTTTTATATATGTACTGTAAGAAAGCTGGTTTATTAAACGTCAAATCACAAAAGAAAAACCCAGAAATACTCACACTCTGATGTAAAAGTAAGGGTGTCTACACTGGAATCAGATTTTGGAAGTAAATCTGGAGGACAGAGGGGGAAAAAAAAACAATAAAAACACATTAACAGGTGTAGATCCTTCTTGGTTTGTTATACAGTAGTTAGAGTAGTTATGATCAGAGCGGTCTTAATCCGGAGCTCTGGAGTTGCATAATGTTATATGTTTGCACTGTCACTGTGGATTAATTTTCTATAACAGCAGCTCTGGCAGTAGTGCAGCTACAAATCACAGGTTTATATTAACGCGCTCGTTCTATTACTTTATCGTTTCCATAGTAACATCTCAGTCATACGTCAGGACGCTGGACACAAACGGATTTTTAAAAACGTGCCTTTGAGGAGACGTTTGCGTAACATTTATGGAAGTCCCAACTTCTTCTAAAGACTCCGTTTAAAGTGAGGGCTGGGAATCCCAAGGGGTTTGGTGCAGATACATATGTGATTTTAGTCATTTTTTAAAGACTTGCTAACCATGGAGATTGAATATAAAATATATATATATATAAATATAAAATATATGACATACATATTAAATATAGATTGTTGATTGTTGATTTGGTACAGAACAATTCACTGGAGCCTTGAATTGAGAAGAGAAAAAATGCTGACTAATGTGTAAATACTAATGTAATATTTAATACCTATAAATCTACATATAATTGTACATATTCAGCTCATGATCAAAACTGCAAAAAGGTTTGAGCTTGAAAGTACATTATTTTGGTCCGATTTTAAGGTAATCCCAAAGTTTAATTCACTAAAGGAGAATTAATAATAATAATAATAATAATAATAATAATAATAATAATAATAATAATAATAATAATACCAGACAGACTTGTCACTTTCATGACAAACATTACTGTAGCTTTTGTACTACAGCCTTAGAGCTATAACTTGAGCATCCATGCATGTGCTATCTCTGTTTAAAAGGTCAGTGTGGTACAAGCTGACTAACAAATGAAAGAGTGTTCATTTAACACTGCTGAGAAGTCAGAACGAATCCTTCAAGAAGACGTCAATATTAAAGCTGGTAGTTCGGCAGTTTTCTATGTCAACAGCAAGCTTGTTCCTCTGCTCTACCTGACTCAGTTCAGTGGGTGTGAAGAGTCAGATATGTTGACGCGTATGTGGTTTCGGTAGGATTCATTCTTGCATTCTATGATTACATGATTACGCGATGCGCTGTTGTCTTTCCCCCGTCCGTCGGTTTTTACCATAATTCCGTTTATATATTCAGCCACACTTACGGTCAGTCGATGCAAGTGTCAGATTTTGTACAGGCGATTCACATTCAGCTGAGGAGGTGTCCACACTTGTGTGTCCTGTGAAAAGAAGTTTTTCAATTTGAGACATTTTATTTATTTATTTATTTATTTTGTGATACCATATTTATTAAAGGTTCCATGACAATATTTCAGAATCATAATCATCTACATCCACAGAGACAGGAGGATAGGAGAGGATAGCTGCCCCTATACTGTACAGTTTCCTAATGACCTGATTCAACTCATGATAGAGCCCAGCCTTTCTTACAAGGAACAAGAATCAGAGAGATAAAGCCTGTCTGGATTACCGCACATAGTATGTTACGGAGAACTACACTCCCTTGGAATTACAGTGGAAAATGAGTAATTTATCATTCATGATCCTGGTCAAGGTCACAGCGGAGCCACGCACATTCAGACACTCGTTCACACCTAGGGTTTATTTAGAGTCACTGATCCACATAGGTGTTCTTGGAAGATGAGAGGAAACTGGAGAACCCAGAGGAAATCCACAAAGAGAAAAGGTGGAAGTCAGAGACGCTATTTACACCCTGATATTAATCAGTTCTTTCTCAAAGGCGTTCAGAAGCCTGAAAATGTCTCTTGCTGTTACTAGAGACTGAATGATGTCACTAGAGACTGTCTTAATGTTACTAGAGAATAAAGGCGTAAAAAAAACAATGATTCAGTGCATGAAATCAAGCTCACCGAGCATGTAAGCCTGGTCTGTCACATTTAAATTCCCAGTGACCACTAGCCTCATGCAGGTAGCTGGTTTCTGTTTTCAAGAATACAAACCTTAACTGTGGTCACATGATGCTACAATGAGAAATTTGCCATGTCCTAATGACAACGCAGAAATTCTAGAAAGAACCTTAAATCATTGCTGCCTGATTGAAATCTCGCAAAGAGGAACTAAAAATAAAGTGGCTTGCCAAGGGGGAAAACTGCCATGTACGCTACAGAAAAAACCAGCTGCTATTTTAAAACGTGTGAGAAAGAAGAATTAAGAAGAAGCAAATAAAGCAAAGGCGTGACGTGTGTGCGTGATGCATGGATGTACATTTAATGAATATACAGTGGAACATAGCAACAGAGATTAAATGGGAGAGACAAAAAGATAAAATAAAACCGATGACAAACCTTTCTTTGTCCTGTGCAGGAACAGCAAGACAAACACTAAGCCCAGGCACATCACGACTATCACGGCAATAGCTGCGTATCCTGTGGTCCACTTATTCTCATGAATGTCATCTGCAGAACAGAAGAAAAGCTGTCATGACTTAACCACGACGATTTCTACAGAAACTGGATCTCTACTTATTATTGAAACTCAAGAAACTGAGGGTTGTTATTTTAAGATATTAGCTCGAAATCACTACGATGCTAGAATGGATGGACAAATCAGTAGCAAGAAGCTTAAGGTTTCTTTGTTACTTTGTTTCTTCTTCTTCTCATGTACAATGGAGAAAGGAATCACCCTGGACTCGAGTCCACAAACGTCGCTTTTGCTAGCCAGATTAATTAGCATGCACTGAATACCTACGGGCTTTTTAGAACGAGGAACACGCAGTTTTGCGGAGTAAAAAGCCGTCTCATGCTAAGACAATAAAAAAAAGACACTAGCTAGACTAGCAAATACTTTCGACATCCGAACATTGGCTAATAACTTGCTGACTTTTCACAGAAGGCACAAAGATGTTGTTCTATCTCAGACACTTCCTTATAAAAAGATAATGGCCCCTTATGCAGGAATTTATATATACATTTGTGTCCGTATTAACGCACTAAACTAAACTAAACTAGCAAGACATGAGTTAGGCTAGTTAATTAGGTTTCTGTGTAAAATGTCATATAAGGTGACAAAACTAAACCTGGCATTTTATTTCCCTTTACATTCTTGTTTTAACTCGCATATGTGAGCATACTAGGTTGTATGAGCTGGAATGACGTTCCTTTATGACATGTTTTGCATGCGGTTATTGAAATCCTTGTAGACAGCGATACCAACAAACATGCCATCTGATAGAGAAAGTTTTTAAGGATGAATTTCTACAAAAGTTCAGACCTGGTAGTCTTTTGTTCCATGTATGAGCACTTTTTTTTTTTTTACATGAGTATGTAGTATCACTTCACAAGCACTGAAATTTGACTCAGTTGCAGTTACGGGTTTGATGACTCGAGTCATAAATTTGATGCCATGTCTCCCGGTTTACTACAATAACCAGACGGCACTGTCAATCCACAGTCCAACAAATGCACATTTGATTTATACTTTACTTTACATTATGTAATGATGAAGAACAGGTACATACATACAGAAGGTCAGTACTTTCTCCAGGTTTGTTTTTAGTGTAACCTTTAAATTATTGTATGTAATGTTCATTTTATACAATAATATTGGCTCATTTTGTTGAAAGGTGCCAAAGATTCTGGGCTTGACTGTATATATTGGTTATATAATGGTCTCACATGGTTCTTCACTAATCGTTCCTCGCAGATCTAGAAGTGCATTATGGGTATTCAGTAGGCTATAGCAGTACATTGTGGGATTTCATGAGCACAATAGATATCCATTTGTACATAATGGCAAAACCAAGGAGTCGTGTGGTTTAAAATGCATTTTTACTAAGAAGCAGGTTTCTAACTGATTACTGGTTGTTTCTCTTTTTGGTGGTTTTGGTGTGGCTGTGGCATTAAGCCAGCTTGCAGAACCTGAATTTCCAACAAAATTCTCATTCTGGTGATTTTCTTGGTCTAGACTTTCTATGTTCTGTGTTCACGTTTAATGTCACAAATTGTTTGCATGATATTGGAAAAACCCTTAGAATAAAGACAAAGACAAAGAATGTGATCCTGTGCTGACATGCGTAAAACAACTGCATGTTTAGAACGAGTAAGAAGCATATCGCTTTTTGTGAAAGAGTGTGTGTGTGTGTGTGTGTGTGTGTGTGTGTCTTAATCAACCCTCTAGGTGAAATCCCACTGTGATCAAATAAACGTCCCACGCAACAAACCTCACCACTGTGGTCTAGTGCGTAGGAAAGTATATTTATACATCCATGTTTCTTGGAAATACACATTAGTCATGAATGAATTTGATAAAATTATTTTGATTTCCGGGCACCATCCTCAGTGGATGACCTCAGTTTTTATACAGCATGAATTAAGACAATCCCATTAAAAATTATAATTAAAATTAAATTAAATTAAGATTAAAATTTTCAAGCGGGGAAGAACGTAGAATTTGAGCATCCAGCTCAAACCACTCAAAAGTACCCAACTCCAACCACTCAGCAGCCCTCAAACTAAACCACACAAAAGAACGTCATTAAAATGGCTCTACAGCGCTTAACTCAAACCCAGACATCCGATACGCTTCACCTCAAACCACTCGACGACGATCAACTCAAACGGTTCAACAGCACTCAAATCAAAAGACTCAATCGAACTTCTCAGCTGTTCTCAACTCACCATCACACACAAACCAGATGACCCAAGAATGCTCAACATGGACCATTCACAATATTGCTTTACTCACAGCGCTCAATTCAAACCACCCATTAAGCTCCACTCAAAACATTCTGCTCAATCTACTTCACACAACTTAAGCAAATCAAAAGCCCTCATCTCCATTTCATAGCTCAACTCAGATCACACATAACAGTCAATATGGCGCCACTCCAACCAGTCAATGGAACAGCTCAACCCACACAATAGGGCTCAACCCGCAGTTAAAAAACTCTAAAACACTCAGTTCAGACCACATTATATGGTGTATTATGTGTATTATATACTGTATATGGTGTATATGGAGTGTATTATGAGGCAATCAGATCAGGCAAAAAAAGGGTAAAGATCTGGGAAAGAAACTCTTCTGATTTTTTTCTTTACTCTGAGTTTATCTGGATGTTTAGATCTGAACTTTAACCCTGCACAGTTGCAAATATTTCAGCGAGCATCAATAGAATATAAGAACACGAACTGTAGTCCCTTCTTTGTATAAAAAAAGGAAGAAAAGCTAATATTAGTTGCCCTACATTACAAACACTACAAATTCACTGTTTGAGATGCCACCATACACACCCACCTGGGATTCTGAATGTAGCTGTCTGGCTCATTTTGCCGTCATCAGTCGTATAGGAACAGGTGTAATTGTTAGTGTCACGTGTGACTGACAGTCGGCTGGTGACGACAAAGACACCGTCGCTGTTTTTTTCTTGGCTGGTTTCCGGGCGGTTTGTCAGAGTTGGCTCCCCGAGCTTGCCATCACTCCAAGTCACATGGGCCAACGGTAAACCTTCGGACTCACAGGTAAGCTCCACCTTTTCACTTAGAATCCTGACGGTCTTGTTAATTGCCTTATATGGTGCTGGAGAATGAAAAAGTTATAATGTTTTGAATAATTGGTTATGGAGACATTGATATAGATAGTACACATCATAGTCTACAGTGCACTATATTATGCTTACAATTAAAAAAATATATATCTCAAAAGGCAATTTTGCTGATTAAAACCCCACGTTTGTGTTGCAGTACTAGAACCTGGCCTGATTGTCTTCATTCCTGATTTAACCAGAAACTCATTCTACTCTGCAGTGAACTCTAAAGGCCGATTCACATGCCTAGCGTCGGGGCATTTTTAGCCAGATAAATGTACAGAATGTGTACTCAACCCTTTAAAGACCGTGTCTTCAAAGCGAACCCTGGTGCGGTACAGATTCAACCCTGATTTGACTCAGTCTCAGTAAGCGAAGCTAACCTACTATGCACTACGATTTCCAGGCTAGGTGCTTCAGAACTGTCACGCATTCTGAGATACAGCACACAAACTCCCAGTCAAATTTCCATAGTACTTTGGCTTATTTAATTAGCAAGCTGACAAATCTCATCACTTTGTGCTAACCCATACTACCTAGTAAGCAAACAATAAAAATCATGTCGTGTTTTAGAGAGCAGGTAATAACGGGAGGTCCAGCATCCGACGACACAATCATAAAGACAATCCTGATGCTCAGCCCAGAATTCTTATTCACGGGACATTCACAAGGATCTGAACATCCTTTTAAAACACATAGTTCCTGTTTGTGTGAATCTCCTACCTGTATACTCTGTAATCGTGTATAATCAGAAGCGGTCCATTTCCCTTTTGAAGCTCGTTCCTCTCAAGTTTTCTTCCTCATACTTTCTCAGGGAGTTTTTCCTCGCCATTATTGCCACTTGTTCTTTATTTATCTATACGCTCTGGCTTGTTCATTAGGGATCTAATCTACACCCGGATTTCTGTAAAGCTGCTTTGTGACACTGAGCTCTATGCAAACCACCTTATAGGTCAAACAATCCCTTGAATATTTTAGTCAAATGGACACGAAAGTCCAAACATGATCCCAGATCATCACTCAGATAAAATGGACACTTTCAGGCTGCTAGATTAGTTTAGTTCAGTTAGTTTGGTTTAATTGGTAGACTGACCTTGGACGGTGAGTGTGGTCTGCTTGTAGTCAGACTCTTCACCATGGATCACAAGGCACTGATAGGTCCCCGAGTCGTTCAGACGAAGCCGCGAGAGTTCGATTACAGCCTGAAAATTCTCCAGCTCCTCCCTCAGGAACCGCACTCGTGACTGAAATTTTGTGCTAATGACATCGGGGTTCTCCTTGCCCTTATCCAGCTGATACACCTCGTCTTGGGTTGGTTTGATGCGCCGCCAAATGACGGATATACCTGAGACGCTAGGAACGTGTGAAAACCGGCATCCCATCGTGATCCTATCATGCAGCTCTCCATTGTAGGAAAATTCCTCCGACTCCACAGTGAAGAGGGCTACCAGAGAAAAAGGAGAATGTCAACAAAGCATTTGGATTCGTCACAAATCCATAGATCCTCTTTAAGAATGAATTCAACAATGCTTCAATTGAGTGTGGTTTAAATACAATACAAAGAGAGGAGACAGAAACAAGGAAGAAGAAGAAAATTATCACAATTTAATACAAAGAAACGTGTATGTGATACCCATCGTACCTTGTAGACATGGCCACGTGGCAAGGAGAAGTGTGAATATATGGCCTCTCATTGGTACCTGTATTGAAAAGAAAATCACACACACACACACACACACACATACACACACAAACAATCAGATATACAGAGTAACCTGGGAAAGTCACAATTTTCTCTCGGATTTTTGGTGTCTTTATATATTACTCATCCAAAGCCGGGCCTGTTGATAGTCTGCTCATAGGCAGTGAATAAGTGGCAAGAGAAAAGATTTCACTTCCCCATTTTAATTTCCCGCTGAAGCAGTTTAACCAAACTGCTGAATCATTGTTTGTTATATCATAATTACAAGGCAAAAACTCCAGGATAGCACAACAGGAATCTGGAAGTTAACGCCATCTGGAGCTGGATTGCACTGGAACGCGTATTTCATGAAATGAAACCCAACATGACCTCTGAAAGGATACTAGCATTCCCATTAAAAAGTCCATTAAAACCCAAGCAGTTTTGCTGAAGAAAAATTAATACTCAAGATTAAAGCTTGAAGCGTTGACATTTTATGCTAAATATATTTCTGGAAAAAAAACAAGGACAACAACCAGGTTTCCTGAACTGAAACGCCGAACAACTTGTTCAAAGCATGACATCCTCGCGTAACTAGCAAGGTTTTAGACAGCTTTAAAAACAGACTTGTTTTTTCCCTCCATGTTGTTTAAATGGCTGCTTACACAACATTATCATTACAGGGAGAACCCTAGGAACCCAAGATCAGAAAGTCAATAAACACATTCCCACATCATTCAGTGAAATATATTTAGGGTTTCTTGAGGTAAGGTGTCAAAGTTATAGGTAGTTCTGACCCAAAAGTTCTTTTTTTTGTTCTTCAGACAAAAATTTCAGACACATCAAAGTCTACCAAACATACAGTATTGTACTACAATATTAGTCCATAAAGGAATATACCATAAATATAAGCCTTTGTCAGTCAACTAATGTGAAAAGCTTAATATTTTTGCTTTACACTTCTAAAGAAAGCGTTTCGGTCATTGGACTCACTAAAAATATGGTCTTGGTCTTGACTGAGAGTTTGCAAAAATAATGTTTGCATTGCCTTTTCTTTTCTTTTCTTTTCTCATGCAACATTTTACAAGAAATAATATTTCCTTCCCTTTCTTATCATTGGTGCATTGCACAAATGAAACCAGCTACTTAAGTAAATATTAACTAAAAAGTAAAAAAAAAAAGGGGGATGTGACGGTTTTCATTTGACTCAGTCTTGCTTTGATTTGCACTCAATCCTGACCTTGACTTCCCTAAGACTCGATGGTAGCTACTCCTGGTCTTTCTCTTGGTACTCCTGGTACCTTTCCTTAGGTGCTTGGTTGGTAGGTCTTAACCTTTTTTTACCTTTAATATGCATCTTTCCCCTGGAATCATGGATATAGTGCAGACATTGGACCATAGTGACCTTTTAGAGTAAAGCTTTAAAGGAAAACAAAGGACTACATGCCCCTTTCTAGACTAAAGGTACCAACTAAAGATACCACAGATGCACGCTATTAACTTCACTCTCCAGGCTTTACCAGAAAGTAAATCACGGTTATTACAACTGTTTCAGTCCTGCTTTGGCTTTTGTGTAATTCTGCTATTAAACATGCACCTTACCTGCCATACAAGTCTATTGTTTTCTCTGACAGAGCAAGCTAAGCCAGAAAACAAGCACCAACAAAGCTCAAGAGCTGATCCACTTTCACTGACTTGGCATTCCTTTACAATTGCATCATGTCTCGTGTAGATATTTTTAATAAATAAAAAACCCCAAAAAAAACACAGAAGACAAAATATTGCCAAAAACGTACAGACTGTTCAACGTTATATAGATATCTACAGAAAACTTCATCGTATCAATGACTATATGTTATTCTTAGTTGAATAACATGCTTCCTTAATTGATTTACTATTAATCTTATGTAGCACATCTGTTATACAAGTCCTTGTGAATAAGAAGTTACTATAGAAACTACAACATATTACAGAATTAATATAAACAACCAAACAGTACAGTCATAGAAAATTAGTCCACACCTTCCTACCAGTCAGGTTCGAGAATTCAGTAGCGCTGTGGTTTAAAATCAGTTACTCATAATCAGGGAAAGAACAGAGCTACAGCTTCAACCCTGATCAACTGTTTACTCAAAGTCACCCTTGACAGAACTTCTCTGTAATGCTTTATATTCCCTTGGGGATGAAGGCATGACCAGCCACATGCATGTATTTTTTTGCACAGTTCACTGAACAGAAAGGAAATGATGCAAAAATATCAGATGACTCCAATTTATTACCGACAACCTTCTTCACGAAAGAAATTAAAATCAACAAAGCTTCAGTTATTAGGCGTTAGGGTTATGGTTAAAGTTACTAGGCAACCCTGTTAATTGTGGTGCTGTGTTTGGTCTCAGAATTACTCACAGGTTGGGTTATCTTGACGGCAAGTCACAGCCAAAAGCTTCTTAAAGGAAACGATGAACTGACAGGTCTAAAACCTATTACCAGACACGAGGAGCGTGACCAATACATCCAGGTGAGAGGAACATCATATCCTGACCAAGACATCCTGATTTAACACATATTTGCATATTAGACAGCCCAGTACTTTCATCTGGTAAACTGCTGTTATATGGCCTTCATTTGCATATTCTAACCTTATTGACTTGAATATTTTATTACGCCATAATACCTGTCTTGACTTCAGTACTAACTCAGACATTTTTGACAGCATTGCTGTCTCACAGCTTCAGGGTCCCTGGTTGGATCCTGAACTTGGGGTACTCCTGCATGCATGGGCTTTTTCCTCCAGGTTCTCTGGTCTTCCTCAAACTGTCCAAAAACATTTAGGTAGACAAATCTAAATTGTGCCAAGGGGTGACCGTGTGTATTCGGGGTGATTCTCCCGCATTGCACCCTGTGTTCCCAGGATAAATCGGGAGAATCACCCCAACCCACTGTGACCCTGAACAGGATAAACACACTTACTGAAGATAAATGAATGAATGAATAATACATTTATAATGTTTCGTCGGCTTTAAGGACTGTATATTGAAACAGGTAGAACATACTCATTAGTCTTTGTGCAGAATCGTATTTGTTTAAACTGACACTGACAGATCTACAGCTCCATGGCAATGTTTCTCATGAGCGAATCTGAAAGCTGATTCAGACATGTTGTAACAGGAATGAAGTTTCCACAACCAAGAAAAAAAATGGGTAGAAGAAACATGATTTAGTCTTGAAATTCTCAGGCACTCATTACGATTCATGAATGGAATGAGGTTGGGAAGAATAACGAACTGCACGTTAACTGAAAAGATATATCCATATAATAGCTACATTTTCAAATATAATTTTACATAGATTTCATCTAGCACCATAAAAGGGGTTTGGAGTAACCCTTAAAGCTGCAACAGAAAAGTAGAAACTGTTTTAGAAACCCTTTTTTTAAGCCTGTCTTAACTTTAAAACTAACTAAAAATCTTCTCCAGTGTCTATGCACTTTAACTTTAAACTTGTTGAAATCCGTGGTCTTTGTATAGGATATTATTTATTTTAAATCATGCACAGACAGAATATCGTTCTGTAAATCACATCTTGCACTTCTCATGATCTAATCTGAAATCTAACACTCTTAAAGTGTTTCAGCCTGACAAAAAACTTGATTCAGACAGGCTTTTACAGGAATGTGTTCTTTTTTTTTCCAGTGAAGTGAACAAATGGGCTGATTTGGTAGTGTATCTTCTGTGGTGGACTGGCGACCTGCCTCTCGCCCCGTGTCTGCTTAGACTGGCTCCAGCTCCGGCTCCATTATCGATACCGGATAAAGCGGTATAGATACTGGATGGATGGATGGATGGATGGATAGTGTATCTTGTATTTATCGGCATACAGAAAAATAGTTAATCTGATCTGTTTAATATAATGGCACACTCTCTGATGGAACCCTTAGAGAAGCCTATTTTCCTGAACAGGAAACTATTTAGAACCCTGGAGATTTTTTTTGGGACCATTTTACCCTAAAACGTGATCAGAAAGGCACTTCAAAAGAAGCATACTAGCAATACAGGAGTGGTTCATGGCAGGGTTAGTCAGTCAATCATCACTCATCTGTCCATGGACACAATGACAGACAGGCAGTAAATCTGGAGAACTCTGCAGAACGATTGTTTAATCAATGGAAAGTCTAACACACACACACACACACACACACACACACACACACACACACCTACACTTACACTTGAACAAGAAACGACGAACCAAAACAACAGGATGTCGCATGGAAAAAGCATGCGCGCGAGCAAGCTGAAAGAATACTTTAAAGCATGATAGAATACATTAAGTAGAAAAACAGATCAGATGAATGCATCTAGATAAGCAAATGGAAAGTAGAAACGTAGGAAGTTCAAATAGATGGTTGAATTAATGCATAGCAGGGGGAAAAGGAAAAAAAATTGCAAACCAAATAGCCAAATATCTGCATTGTTGCATTACCGGGAATTCCAAATAATGTTAATAATCCTTAAAAAAAAAAAGAGGAAAGAAAGACAAAGAAAAGACCCCCAAATAGGACACAAGGTAATCTTACCGGTCAGCTGTTCGTTGTCATAAATCCTCGGAGTTAAAGTCTGTTAATGAACATGTAATGCTTGCTGAATTGTCTTTCTGAGACATAGCGTTAATAACAACAAACTGACGAATGGAATGGGCACCCACTCTGTCAGTTCCTATCAGTCTCCGCCTTCTAGTCACACACACACACACACACACACACACGCACACACACAGAGAGGAAGGGCGAGAGAGAGAGAGACTTCTGTTTACATTCCTTTTACAATGTTTCAAATCCGCGCAAATTTGTTACGTCATTATTTCAAAGAACTCTTCACGCTCGCGCACTGACACGTACCCTCAGCGCGGGGAATTTGTAGAGCAGCTGATATTCTGAATACTCTGAAGGGATCACGAGCAATATTTCTGCTGCTTCCTGGAGTTTGAAATAAGCACTGGCACGCAAATTGCCCCAAATTTTAAATCACATCTCTGAGAAGTTATGGCTTGGTAAACATATATCTCGACTTCAAGTGTGATTGTGCAGTTATTTGCTCTCCAGAAACTTTGGTCTTGGTCTATGCTGTGTAGCATCCATCCATCCATCCATCCATGATCTATAGCACTTATCCATCAGGGCCGCAGGGAAGCCGGAGCCAATCCCAGCTGATTTCAGGTGAGAGGCGGGCTACACCTTGGACAGGTTGCCAATCATTCTCAGGGTTAACACAGAGCCATTCACGCTCATGTTGGCTACAGGCTATTTAGAGTAGCTAGCTGACCTAATCTGCATGTGTGTAGGTTGTGGGAGGAAACCAGCACACTGCACCACCGTGCCACCATGTGGCAACAGCATATCCTTAAATGTTAAGAGCTTTATTCTGGTCAGGATTGCAGTGGATCTGCAGCCTAGCTCTGTGACACTGGGCACATGGTGAGAGAATTCACCCAGAATTCAGATGGGAAGCCAGTGCCTCTGCAGGGCTCTACTGACACATATTTACAATCACAGTCACACACCCATTCACACTTAGCATCAATTCAGCATAGCCTACCTGTACGTATGTCTTTTGACAATATGAGGAAACCGGAGAACCCGGAGGAAACCCACACACAACACGAGAAGGCTACAGATTTTAAATAATCATTTCCTCTTTTGAGTGACAATGGATCTAAAAAATGTTATTTGACAGATACAGACTGATGTTCTGTTGATTTGCTCACCTTTCTAGAGGTTGTGCAGTTCCGGTGGCCTGTGAACACACGGTCCCATTTAGTGTCACAGAGTTATTGTTGCAACTAGTGGTAAAATATAGGAACTACAACTAGAGCTATTAAATCAAATCAAATCAAATCACTTTATTGTCACATCACATTACTGGTACATTGGTACAGTGCATATGAGTGAAATTCTTGTGTGC
>JAQMYM010021657.1:0-21090 GCA_030014255.1 Parauchenoglanis ngamensis | reverse complement strand
TGTGTGTGTGTGTGTGTGTGTGTGTGTGTGTGTGTGTGTGTGTGTGTGTGTGTGTGTGTGTGTGTGTGTGTTTGTGGTGCAAGTCGTCAATTTTGAAGTGAAGTGGGAGGTAATTACAAAGCTAATCATGACACTGTTGACATTCGTGCTTCCTCGAGAGCTCTGATATAGAGAAACAATTGTGGAAGTGCTCTTCTGTCAGGGAATGCATTTTGTTTTTCCATGCTCTTGATTTTGAGTATGTCTCTGCCACTTTATCAGTCTTTCCTCTCTCTTTTCTTGCTTCTCTCCTCCTACTGCACCAGTTTATGAAAGCTTTCCCCATAAATCATTTTGATAATTTATCCAAAGCAAAAACCACTTTGTCAAACCTGGTATTGCTGCACGTGAGACTGTGTTGTACTGGATTATCTCATCTATATCAAGTGTACATGTCAATATAGTCTCCTGATTGCCGATTCATAAGACTTCTTCATTAGCTAACCAGCATGCAATTTAATAAATAATTATA
Organism: Parauchenoglanis ngamensis; assembly: GCA_030014255.1. Taxonomy (NCBI): domain Eukaryota; kingdom Metazoa; phylum Chordata; class Actinopteri; order Siluriformes; family Auchenoglanididae; genus Parauchenoglanis; species Parauchenoglanis ngamensis. Next base: position 20,579 of record JAQMYM010021657.1, on the reverse strand, counting down.
GTTCCAGTGGAATATGGTGATAACACTTTTTTTCAGTCATCTGAAGTCCAGGAAAATTAGTCTCAGGGAAATAATTTCATGGATCTAAACACTAGAACCCAACAAGGGCACAAAGTTTTTGAATAAACACACCAAAGAAAAGATACCAGACACATGATTCCAAAGATAAACAATTTATTACACAACTGAGAGAAAAAAGAAATCAAGCATTCAAGTTTTATTAAGCACAAATACTAGTCACACTAAAAAAAATAATATGTAGTCAGTCACATTTAGACACATGAGAATATATCATGTATAATTTATATAATAATGCGTTTCTTATCAAAATGTGATTTAATTGCTTATAATAAAGTTGATTCCAACAAGTTTATCATTACTTGATTGAATTATGTCAAGTGAGCATGATCAATTCACTAAATATTAATGTGAACCAATTACATTATGAACTCTCTTAAGAATGTGGGCACTGGCGAGAACTATAACTAAAGAATTCATTTAAGAGAGCTATATTTTGTGTAGTAGTATATTGCAGTGGTAAATTGACTGTTGCTGAAAGGCAGGGATCTGAGTTTAGTCCTCAGCTACAGTGTGTGTGTGTAGAATTTGAATTTATTCAGGCCTTCAAAAATACATAATCAAATCATGCTGGATGTACAAAAGCAAATTGTGTTAATGTAACACAATTCAATCATGTGGACCCACTGTCTACATTTGAATTAAGTAAATTCAATGAACTTTTTTTCCAGTGCACTAAGCCTAGATACAGTATAATGCCTGGCCATACAGGCAAGATACCCTAAACATAGCAGGAACATAGCTAGGGCAGTACCATGGTAAAGGAATCGAAGGCAAAAGTGGGAGTAAGGGGAGGTCTTACTGCTACACACCTCCTGTGAACACATTGCTAAAATCACACCAGAAGTGTGAATGACCAGTGAGGGAAAGGAAGAAAGTCCACCATTAAGGATACAGCCTACCACCTGCTTTGGCCCAAATGCTCCTATCTTACAAAGAAAAAGAGACACAAGTCTTTGGTTTTATCAGAGTCACATGGCAAGGAAAGAACAGATGACCATGCTAGCACCCAGCCAGCTACAAGCTTAGTGCCAACATAGATATAAACTTAATACCAAAATCACTAAAAATTATGTGATCTGAAAAACCAGGATAACAACACCAAAAATGTACATTACAAAATAACTGTGGCAACATTAAATAAACAGAAACAAATAACAGAAACAAAATAATTTGCCTGACACGGGTTATGATGCGCACTTCATCCGTCTGGGTCGCGGGGGAAGCTGGTGCCAATCTCAGAAGACTTCGGGCCAGAGGCGGGGTACACCCTGGGCAGGTCGCCAGTCAACCACAGGGCCCAAAAGAAACACCAAAAACAAAATAGGATTTAAAGATAACCAGATGTCAGTGGTCAAGCCTACAGCCATTGTCTACCCTATTTGAGACCTTGACTTGAATGAGGTTTGTCTACATTGTGATGTTACTCTGCTTTGTTTTGATGACTTCAGGGAGTAAGAGGATTTGACTTTTGGGTCAATGGAATCTTGTGGATTCTACTTTGGTTACCTGTTAGCCAATGTTTGAATTGGCTTCCTTTATTTTCCTTGGGCTTGACATTTCTTTGTCTAGTTACGATGGACCCTCTTGAGAGTGATATCCTGGCCTTGTTTGATTTTTATCCAGTAAGCTAAGGGTGACAGTTTGTCCATGGTCTTGAACAGTCCTGACCAGTGGGGTAGAAGTTTCCTGGAGAGCCACTGGGATGAGCTTTGGGTGTTTCCTGTGGGTTGCAGGTAGTTATTGTACCAGTAACAATTGTAACAATTTTGTGAGGTTTTCTGGTCATAGTATGCTTTTCTGCTTTCGGCAGAATTCTGCTGAGAAAAGGCAAAAAAGAGTGTTGATGTAGGTTTTTCAGGTACTGCTGGTTATGTATGCTGTGATAAGGTTGGTGTCTCCAGGTTGGTGGAGCAGGTGGAATATCATTTGCAGCCCTGTCATCAACTCAAAGGGTGACACTACTGTGGGACTTTCTACTTTGTGAGGGGTAGATCTGATGGCCATCAACACTAGGGGCAGTTTTCCTTCCCAGTACTTTTGGTTGGAAGCTTGTGACTGGATTATGTGAAATTGTGACTTGATGCTGAGGAGTTTCCAGACCTTTTGCATCACTTACATGGTGAAATGGGTGCCTCAGTCTGAGTTGACTGTCATTGGGAGGCCAAATCAGGAGAAAACATGGTTCTTGGGTAGATATGCTGTGGTTTGAGTTGTCATTGGGTGCTGGTAGGCATTCTACCCATTTGATGAACTGGCAGACAACATTTTCGGACCAAAGAGTTCTAGGGACTTCTTGAGAGGGATTTCCCCTTGGGGAGCTCCTCTTAGAACTAAACACCTTCAAGGGCCATTTTACGTGTTTGCATTCACACTGCCAATAGGAACAGTGAAGAGACATAAGCTGCATCAAAATCACACTGTATTTCCTTTGTTGCATATAGGCTCTATAAAGTCTGGATTTCCTTTGTTGCATATAGGTTCTATAAAGTCTCGACATTTATCTGTTTTTGTTTTTTTTTTTCATTTTTAACACTAATGTTATGTTGTTTATATGGCTAATGTTTTACATGGATTTAAGGCTGTACCCAACTCAGAATTTTTTTAGTCAAACTGGATTTGGCTGTTAAATATGTGAATTATGAAGATTTTTTATGTAAACTAGGCTTACCTGGCAAATCAAGTTCAGTAATTTTGAGCAACATGTATTCCCTTCTCATGCTATGTACTCCCCTCTCATGCAGAGGAAGTGGACGCACTGAAAGTTGTGCTTTGTTTTTATTTGTTTGGCTGTTCAATACAAAGACACAAAGATTTTTCATATAAACTATTTGGCAATCCATTGGTGATGTTTTTTTCAGTGATTTTAGTGATGATTTCAGGCATGTCACATATTTGCCTCTTGCGCTGTGTGCATCCTCTTTGTTTTGGTTTCTACCAAATGGATGTGTCAGAATAATGACAGGCAGCACACATGGATTTCTGTTTCAATCAAAGCATTGTAGCCTATTTTATTTTTGTTTCACTTTAGTTTGCCAACCATTCCACCTCAGGTCTCAGCTTCTCTCATCTGTTAACCACAGCATGCTGTCATGTGGATTTTTGCTCAGCAAGCACATTTGTGTAAGTTTCAGTTTTATCCTGTTATTGTAATGCACACCGACTGACAACAACAACAACAAAAAAAACTATGACCATTCACCATACACACATGTCTGTCATGGTTCCTATTGTGCTGGGAAACTATCTACCCTGAAGTAGGCATTACAAATTCCCTAAAACCAACATTCAAAGACATAATCATTCCCAGTTACTGCTTTGTGAACACAAAAAAAGGAGGCTATTTCCTTCAACAGTTCTAAGAACTATGAAAAGTTTCTCCGGTAAGAAAGTGCATAGTGAGGGAGTATTTGTTCCCTTGTGCTGATTTGGGCAGGGGTCCAACCCAATCGATCTGGAGGTCTGACCACGGGAAGGTAGGTTCCCTGTGCTGTTCTCCAGTCTGGCCCTGGCAGGTGTGAATGGTGATTATATACTTGCATATTGTGTGTCATGACAGCATCACATGCTTGCATAATGTCTTGATCTTTGATTGCTTTATTCCCTGACATTTTGAAACCATTTTGTTCCCAGTGAGGGTGGTGAAGGTGAAACTGAGACGTGTGTTGTTGGAATCCATGTAGATCAGCAGGTCCTTGATTCCATGGTTCAGCTACTAATTCCAGGATAATTAGGATTGCTGCAATTTTTGCATACTGTGATGTTGTGTAGTACTCTGATACTGTGATACTGCATGGTTCCTATTTTAACTGCTTGGGATGACAAAAGGTTGTCGTTGAGCTATATGACTCTTGCCTCTGCTTTGAGCACCCCCTTGATAATTGTATGAGCATCCATCTACATAAGTGAACATAAACTGGCAGATATTTTTATCACAGTAATTTTGGTTAGAGGGTATTGTTATCATTGGTTTGTTTCAAGAATAATTTTGGCAGTTGGCTAGTCCAGTGCCAAGTGGCAGCTTGTGATTTTGGGCATACCACTGGATTTCAATGTCATGGCCTTGACGGGTCATTAATCAGGTGCCTATTCATGTATTGGTGACCACTGCAGCTGGTCATTGAGGAAAGTCACTGACTGTTGACATGTTAGTATAATGGTTTTCTATGCTCCTATGTAATCAGAGAAATGTTTTATGGCCCACAGAGTATTGCTTTTTCTCAATCTGAGTATTTGAGTTTGGGTGCCAGGAGAGTATGGCTGCCATACGCCACCACTCATTTGTCTTAATCATACCTTTTGTACAGGCCTGCGCTGAGACAGTGGTCTGAGAAGCCTGCTTCCATATGGAATTCTTTGTTGATTGGGGTAGGCCAAACAGGGTGCAGATCATAAGAGCCATTCTAGTTCCTTAAATTTACATTTATGTCATTTGGCAGAGCAACTTGCATATATATAACTTATACAATTGAGCAGTTGAGGTTTAAGGGTCTTGCTAAAGGGCGGGCCCATTATTTGATGCCATCTTTTGCCAGCTGTCTTAGTACATAGACTTCTGCCAGATGAGCTTAGTGTTTTTCATCAGGAGTTCATCAACATAAATGAGGTTGCCTTGAGCTCAGGCACAAGGACATGCTTTTTGAGGAAGCTATTGAACACTTTGGGTGCATTAGAATAAAAGAAAGGACAACAGGTAAAAATATATTGCTTGATTGCAAAGGTGAATGCCAGTTTGTGTTGGTCCTCGGGGGGTGTACTAGAATGTTACAGAATCCTGAGGCCATATCTGGGGTTGAGAAAACTTTGACCTTTTGCACCTCTGACCTTGGGGAAGGACGCGCTTCAAACACCAGCGGAGGGACCGTTGCATGATCTCAGCCAGGTAACTGGGTTGTGGTCAAAGACCACAGATGGACCAAGTGGAACAAGCCCAGGTGGACGGGACCATTTCAGGTGCTTCTCACCACTCACATGGCTGTGAAAATGACAGGAAGGGTTCACTCTAACCACTGTAGATGAGTTCCAGAGCCAACAGAACAACCAGAGAAGGAAGGACTGAGCCCTGAACCAGTTCCCCTCTCTGAAGAGTAAGGAATGAAACTGTGGGATGCTGTTTGCAGGCTCCTGAGATAGGAAGCAGCACTACACTTAAAACCAGTATCACTCAGCGAGATCGACACTTGTCAATCAGCACTGGTGGCTGTGAAGGAAAACAATTCACACGGCAGACCTGTAGTGGTAGTCAAAGACGTACTCATCAAGAGACACCCCTGGGTAGAGCCTACGAATCTAGAACAAACATATACGATATTAGCAATCCTCTCTGTGGTCACTCGTGATCCAATAGAAGACCAATTCTGAGGCACCAAGTGGGTCCAAACAGACGTGACACACACTCATAAAGACGGGGCTGATATAATAAAAGACAAACTGAGGACCTCGTGGACAGGGGCTCTCTTTGATTAAGTCCAGGTATCCCGGAGTCTCAGTGAGGTGGGAGGAGTGCGTAAGGGTGGTGCCTGCACTCAGAGCACCAAAAACTGTCAAGAAAGATAAAGGGTTACCTGGTGAAAACCGTATGCCCAAATCGTAGGCCCCAGTGAAGTTGTTTTGTCAATTTTTTGGCCAGCCTCCACAGTGCAAATCTTGCTTTCCAGAAGGTGAAACTAGACCACTGTTAAACAATGCCTCGCAAGTGTCTGTGTGTGATAGCGGTGATGGCGGGAATAACACTTCTTGGTCTAGTAGGGTGGGGCCTGTGGGTAGCAACACAAGAAAAAAAGACAACCCAGGCTCACCATCCCATCGCAGTCACCGCAAACCTATATTGGCAATATGTAAACTTCACAGCAGCAGCTGAATTAAAGGTAAACGGCATGCCTTGCATAATATGTACCTTAATGCCTCATGTGACCACCCAACCGTTTACAGCCATCCCCATCTCTGCCAACAAATTACAAGCCCTTTCAGTGTTAAGGAACAGCACATGGTTATTTAATGCCACCCGCCAAGGACACTTTTGTGTAAAAATCTGTACAAACAAGGGCAAACACAAGAGTGGGCTGAAGAAGACATGTGCCATGGGCACCTCAGGCTGTTTTCATCTACAGCCTAACCAATTTAGAAATTGGACCACAGGTATGAGAGTGCAAAACCCTGCACACCCATACAAGGCATGTTGGACTCGTAATGAAACAAGTTACAAGTCAGGCAGCACCACAATATTGTCTCGGCATCTGGGGGAGATTCCTGAAGCTGAATGTCAGACAACATACGGCCCATATGATGCGAACTACACCTGTAGCCATTCCAACTGTAGTGTTATCCATCCAACATGGTTGGGAAGTCTTCCAGTATTCGAGTGGTATTGGGTTTGTGGAGGAACTGTGTATTTTTACTTACCGGTGTCATGGACTGGGAGATGCACTATAACCCAGCTAAAGGTTCCAGTGAGAATTCTGTACCTGAATAAAACTATTTTAACATGCTGCAAACGAAGCACTAATGAGGACGATGATGGCTTCCCACCACCGGAACACCAATTAAGGTCGAAATTGTCAAAGTTTGGCCATGCATTGTTTCCCCAATATGGCATTACCCACCTGTAGAACCAACTAGAGGTCACACATTATCGATTGGCTACCTTCATAAACCTCACCGTAGCAGCCTTGGAACCCATGCGTGTTGAACTAACTGCTCTGCGACTCATGACGACACAAAACAGAATGGTACTAGACATCCTCCTAGCAAAGGAAGGGGGGGTGTGCGCGATGATCGGCGAAGAATGTTGTACGTATGTGCCTAATAATGATGCCCAGCATGGTAACATCTCCCAGATGATTAGTAAAATGAAGGACGTTGCTGAACAGCTGCATATGGATGAACACGGAACCAACATATAGGGAGACTGGGGATATGGCATTTTCGGTGGCTGGGCGGCTTGGGCGTATTCCTTGATCCCAGTGGTGGTGGTAATTCTACTGTTTCTCTGCTCCAATGTTGCCAGCAGATGATGGTCACTCAGTTTCGAGGATAACTGAATGAACTGATGAAGATCGACCCAGGCGACCTCCCGGACTTGCTTCCTAACCCCCATGAAGAATATATGCCTCCATTTGCTGATGAAAACATCGAAAAGGTGTAAATAAAACAAACCACTCTTAAACTATATGAAGCTTCCATTAATTTTAGGGGGCTGTACCCCACAAAAACAGCTTAAGCTTATTTCTTAAGGAGAGATGTGTTTATGATGTATTGACTTGAACCGCTGTGGATTGTCTTTACTGATGTATAAAACTCCTCTGTCTATTTATCTCTATGATAAATTTCTCCTGTTGAGTTATCTTAAGGATAAAAGGGGGAAAATGTAATGGAAATTTAGTAAAAGTGTAATATTAATCACTTTGTACTACTAAAGTGAACAAAATATGTAGCTCTCGTTCGTGCAAAGAAACGTTGACCTTTTGCACTTCTGCTCTTCTGCAAGAAGACAAGAACTGAATGCTGGTAGGCAAGAAGAGCAGAAGTAGTTGTCTTTACCTTTGACACTTCTGCTGTAATGCAAGAGTAGCAGAACAGGTGTTTCGTGTGTTATGTAACATGGCCTGTTGCTAAAGGCTGGTTACTTCTTACTTGCACGAAGTTGTGGTAACTTACAAACTCTGTGGTGGCCTTGGTTAACAGAGTTTCTGGTTGATTTAGTCATGCCTTGATGACCTCTCTTTGCTTGCTGCTCCCAATGTCATGACATCCAGCCAGGCTCATAGGTCTTCCCACTGGACTAAGGGGCTTTTTGTAGGCCTTTTTAGTGTTGATACTTTGTCACTGAACTTCTATGGGAATATATGGACAGTAGTTATTCACTCAGGACAAGTATTAACTGGGCTGGTAGGCTGACACCCTTAAATCTGGTTGCTGGGTAACTCAAAAGAAACCAAAATAAACTAATAAGATGAGTTGTCAGGGAACATGAGAGAATGGTTTGTGGGTGGGTGAAGGTGTCAGAGTTTAGAAGGAGAACATCAGCAGGATATGAAGAAGTGAGAAGGAATAGTTGCTTTGACACTGGGATTGCTTTCACCACCTCAACTGGCTTGCTCCTGACTGGCTTGCTCCTGGCACTACTTTGAAGGATGACTAATAGGTGTGCCTATAGGTGGTATAGGTAATAACAAGGCCTACTTGGGTTTTTATTTATGCTACTCATTAACCTTATAGTTGGTTAATGGGTATGCTAAAGCATAATTAGTGGATGGATGAGGGTGTTTTGATTAGATTGACTGTTGATGTGTGGACCCAGATACAAGCCAAATTGACTTTAGTGGACCAGTGGGTGTAGTAAAGCCATCAATCCTTGAGGTTAGAAACCCTTAATTCTGACCAAGTTGTGAGAGTGGAGAACCATGGAAGAGTCCAAACAAAGACTAGTGAAAATGGTATACAACCCCTTCTCCAGAAAACCACACTGATAACATCCAAAGTCTCATAAATTGTCCTCAAGAATTAAAATGAGCAAAGGAGCCACATACTATTTCTAATAGTAATTAAATTGGCTTTAATTTAATTAAATTTAATAAACAAAATGTTTATTTGTGTTAGTTTTTTGTTTTTACCACTAGCGGGCCTTAGACAAAAGGGGCATTGCTACCCTTTTAGGTATTCTAGGTAGTGAGATTAGTAGTTCTGGGTTGCTTGGTGACCCAAAATGTTGTGGGGGCAGGCCTTCAGGCTTACTTGCCCTAGGAATAGTTGACGTGGCTTCTGCTGACTTCACTATGAACAAAGAGATGGATAGCTGTGGTTGCAAATGCTAGACAAAGCATGCAGTTACACACACTGAACCTTTAAATATATAGCCAACCACAGCGTGCAGCAAAATATTGACATGGCAGCACAGTTCAAAACTTAGTGCTCACAATAAAATGATGGGTAAATAGCAAACTTCTACTACTAACACATGTCACTTAAATGTTCCTGACTTCACCAGGTTCAGGTGACACAAACAACTCCCTTTAAGATATAAAGTAGAATACACTTCTGGCAGTCAAGCACAGAGCCTGAAATAAACTCGCTTTCTTTAAGCAGGCACAAACACAAGTTAAGTTCAGGGCTTGTAATAAACTTGCTTTCTTTGAGCACACACAGACACACACAACAGCACCCAGATATTTAGCTAGACTATTGGATTTTGTTTTCTAGCGAGTTCAGGCACAGCATATTAAAGTTAGAAACTCATAAATTTAATTCTTACTGGCCAAAAATCTGAGATCGCTTTAGGATTCAATAATTGGAGATACTTGTGCAGTTATGATCCTTCAAATTTCACACTATATTTGAGATTTCTTCATCCAATACAGATTTACATTTATGCTGCATTTGAGATTTCTTCATCAGATACAGTTTAAATAATTACTTCAATTGCAACATACATAGGAAGGCATGCTTGTGGCCTTTATAGAATAAAACTGCTTTTCTCCGTTCGAGCAGTTACAATACCATAACACAATGCTCAATCAAAACTGTTTCTTGGCTCACATTAGATTTAATTGGGTTCTTCATTGTCCACCAATAATGAATGATTTTTTAATGTTTATTGTTTTTTAATTGATCAATTTGTGGTGTTAAATGATAATAGGCTTATTATTCAACTCAGAGTAAACTATTCGTTGACTGAAATAGTCTGATAGGTCTATGGTAACAATCACTATCACAAAACTCTTCTTAATAATGCCATTAAAAAGCCAATTTGCCATTTTAAATGACGGAAAATTTTGACTCAATTGTAAAAGGTTTAGTACAGGAGTGACCCAATAAGGGACCTAGATATAAACAAGAATGACCAGGTGAAATCATGGATCATGATAAAACAAACAATTATTTTAACTACTACACTATACAACACAAAACATTAAACACAATCACAAGACAATGTGGAACGTATGAGATGTGAGTATAATGACCAGTACAGACGTGATATTATTGCTTAAAATCAATTTCAAGTTCAAGTGGCTTTATTGTCATTTCAACAATATACATGTGGTACAGTACATAGTGGAACGAGACAACGTTTCTCTAGGACCAAGGTGCTACATATAAGACAACATAGAAGTACAAAAGTGCATGTGTGCAACAGAAGACCAACATAAGACAACATAAAGTGCATGTGTGCAAACATTTGTAAACATAGCAAGACAAGTCAGTGCAGCGCTTATCCAAATCTAATGTGCAAAAATGGTAGATGAGTATACACTTCACTAGATGAGTACTCATTTAGATGAGTATCAGTCCATTCCCTGAGTATTCAGGAGTCTGTTGGGTGAAGAAACTATTCACTATAAACTAGTCTGGCAGTGAGGGCCCGAATTCTTCGGTACCTCTTGATAGATGGCAGGAGGGTGAAGAGTGTGTGTGAGGGGTGTGTGGGATCTTCCACAATGCTGGTTGATTTGCAGATGCAGTGTGTGTAGTGAATGTCTGTGAAAGAGGGAAGAGAGACTTGAGAGGGTCTTGCAGTCCAATACGGTGCAGTTTCCATACCAGACAGTGATGCAGTTGCTCAGAATGCTCTCAATAGTCCCTTTGTAGAAGGTGGTGAGGATGGGTAGCGGAAGGTGGGCTTTCCTCAGTCTTTGCAGGAAGTAGAGACGCTGCTGGGCTTTCTTGGCTATGGAGCTGGTGTTGTGGGACCAGGAGAGGTTCTCCTCCAGGTGAACACCAAGGAATTTGGTGCTCTTGATGATCTCTCAGAGGATCCTTCGATGTTCAGTGCAGAGAGGTCACTCTGTGCTCTTCTGAAGTCAACAATCATCTCTTTTGTTTTGTCCATGTTCAGAGGCAGGTTGTTGACTTTGCACCAGTCCGTTAGTTGCTGTACCTATCCTGTGACTCATCATTCTTGCTGATGAGACCCACTACAGCCATGTCATCGGCGAACTTTATGATGTGGTTCGAGCTGTGCATTGCTGCACAGTCGTGAGTCAGCAGAGTGAACAGTAGTAGACTGAGCACACTAGGGGGGGCCCAGTGTGCAGTGTGGTGGTCCTGGAGATACTGTTCCCAAGCCGGACTGACTGAGGTCTCTCAGTTAGAAAGTCCAGGATCCAGTTGCAGAGATCCCGAGGTGTTCAGTCCGAGCAGGCTCAGCTTCCCGATCGGGTAATGAGGAATGATTGTGTTGAATGCTGAACTGAAGTCTATGAACAGCATGAGTACATAAGTGTCCTTATTGTCCAGGTGGGTGAGGGCCAGATGTAGGTTGGTGGCAATGGCAATGATGGCAATGGTGTCATCTGTATCTGTCAGTCACATACTGTGAGTGAATGTGACTGTGACTGGAACCAGAGGTGTGTGATCAGTAATCAGGTGAATGTGAAAGTGAACATGAGACAGTCTGTGAAGGCTGTGTGTTGTAGTTCTTGTTGGTAATGTTTGTAGGCTGTCCTAAGTTCTGCGATGGTTACCAGACAGAAATTGCGCAAAACTTCTCTGTTCTGTGAAGCAGAAAAACACTCAAAGATCATCAGTGTTACAGAGATCATCCATTGTCCCAGTAGAAAATATGTCAAAATGTCAATTGTAAGTGGAGCAAACAAAAGCTTGGTGATATTTGTCAGTTTTCCATCAGGCAACTTTTGTAGATTCAAGAGGCAACAAATTTCAGATTTCTGATTAAAATCAGCATCATGTGTTTTAGATGTTCAATTATTTCCCACTAGTTAGCGCTACCTGTGTGAAGCAGAAGGATATTGACATCCAGGTTATTATTCACCTCTTTAATGTCTTTATAATTGAGGCCAATTTCTAAATACAATTCTATGAACCTCTCCCACGGATATGCATGTTCCATTGTTGTGGTTTCCTTGTTGACCTGTAAGTACATTGAACCGAATGAAAAGTTTTGAGAGATCTCACAAAACTGCACCTTTCTTCCCCCAACCTTTATTCCATGTCCCTTCTGGGGCTCCGTATTTTATCTGCTGTGAAGCCAGGTCTGTGATTTTGAAGAGCTGTTGGGTATTAGCAGGAAAGTTTGTTTTATCCAGTTGGACAGACATTTTTCACCTTTTAACTTCCATTTTCGGTTTGTAAGCAGTGGAAACTTTGGTTTTAACATGAACCAGTTTGACAGACATCTTGCACTGATTAGCCACCTGTTATGCAATTAGCCACCTTAATGTATTTATTGCTTGATATATTGATGGATAGATTGACACATATAATTAAAGATATATCCCAAAATTTTTAGAATGTATTTGACAAAAAAGCGGGCTACATTATAGTATCTTTAACTGTGTTGCATTCTATGTTCACTATCTTCCAGGCCAATGAGCCAACAGACATCAGGTACTTTGTACCTTGTACTCACTCCAGGTTTGATTGCCCCTTACTGCAACCAGGAGCAATTGTCCCTCTCGCTACTCCCCCACTGGTGTGCGTTCACACTGCGCTAAATGATCCACTCCTGGGGGTGCTTACATCATCACTATTCAACATATTGTGTTAAAAAGGCACTCTTGCTTAGCATGATGGAGACTGTTTTTACATTGGGCATTATCTTGGGAGCTGTAACACACAACCCTCTCACATGCTGTACAGATTTATCAATTATGCAACACAGTGATTTTCAGTAAATAATGCTGCATGCATACTCGCTGACTACAATTCTCATTCATCAAAGGTGAGAGCCATGTTATTAATCCTAATATTCTCCAAAAAATTGTACAATGCACATGGTAGCGTTTGAGTTGTGAACCAAGTGAACCACTCCTAGGGGCATGTTTACTAAGCCATTCAAGTGAACTGCACCCAGAGAGCAGTATGAAGCAATCACGCTGGTCAGTCGAATCGGGCTATTCGGAGCTGTTCGGATCTCCTAGTGTGAACACGCCCTTACTCATTGGGGACTGCTGGTCATCATGGGGGATGTTTCTTCTGCCTTCTTCAAGATCTGCTCTATAAGTAACTTAATTTGTTGTAAATGTTGCAGGTGCATATTTATTTATTTTATCTTATCCTGTTTAAGTCTGTCAAATTACTGTCAGCTATTGTGAGATGGGGCAATAGGGAAGGGCTGTGGTTTATTTTCTTTTCATTTTGCTGTGACAGTACATATGAGAGGAAACACACCTAGACTAATGCATACTTTTTGAGATTAAAGGACATTGCCAGTCTTAAATTGACTTTTTTCAACCGCCACGTTTTTTAATTTCCACGTGTCGACCCCTTTATAATTGCCTTTTTACTTTACTATCACCAGTTGGAATTTAAATGATTTAGGCTCTCAAACTCAAATGCAGGTTTTGGGTGTGCTTGTTGTTAAATCCATGTTGTTCACATAACAAGCAGCACACTCAAAACTTCTATTCAAGCTTGGGATCTAAAGACATTTGTGTAACTTTCAACTTGTGTCAGTAAATTAAAAAAGCAATTTGAGTGAATGTACTGAGAGTCATGATTCACAAAAGCATTGCATGACAACATTATCTAACTGGCATGATTGTCATCTCTTTGCCAATCTGTTTCTTGCTCTGTTATGGACTTGAAAGGTCAAACTTCAGTGGGAATCCTACTGATTCCCATACTGATTTATGCCCTGCACCTACACAACCCCAAGTGTATGAAAAACACTTTCTTTGTTCGGCAGGTAATGCTCAACCTTGGCAGAAGTGAGCTGGCACCCAAAATTCAAACTTTGAAAAACTTTACACCTTGCAGTGTAAAGCAGGGTTCCAAATAGTTATACTAATGTAACAGTACATGGTAACACAGAATAACACTACTGCTCAAGATAAATGCTTTGTTTTTAAGGTTGCACTTTTAGAATAAGATGTTTACTGCTCTTGACTGTTCGCAGTTGAAATGAAATTAAACAGAATGTATTTTTGTCTTTTACTTTTTTGTTTTCTCAAGTGTTCTATTTAAAATAAAAAATATATATATTCACATTAACTTAAGATGCTAATGGGAGTAACTCGCCAAAGCTTTTGATATGACAAATGATATAACTTAAATCTACTCGGGATTTAATTAGCTGAATTTAGGTGGAATAAATGGGGAGTGGTGGTGTGGTGGTTAGCAATGTTGCCTCACAGCAAGAAGGTCCTGGGTTTGATCCCTGGGTCACCCAGGGTGCCTTTCTGTGTGGAGTTTGCAAGTTCTCCCTGTGCATGCGTGGGTTCCTCCGGGTACTCCGGTTTCCTCCCACAGTCCCCATAGGTGTGAATGCGAGCGTGTGTCGCTCTTTGTTTGTGTTGGCCCTGTGGTGGACTGGCGACCTGCCCAGGATGTACCCCGCCTCTCGCCCAAAGATGCTGAGATTGGCTCCAGCTTCCCCGTGACCCAGATGGATAAAGCGGTATAGATAATGGATGGATGGATGGATGATTGGGAAAAGCAATTGATATGACACAAGATTTCAAATTAAATCAACTCGTTAAATCAACTAATTTTTAAGGCTTCCTTAAATTTTTGAGTAAACACAATTTAACTGGACTTACAGTGTAAGAACACATTTGTTACAGTTGTGCTTTGTATAAGTTCATGATCCTGCTTTCTCTGTGACAGCCTATAAATACTCAGAAAAGAAGACATTTTTGCTGTGATTTTTCTGCTTTGTATATAGGAAGAAAAAACACTGAAGATAAACATCCTCCACCAACTTGCATGTGCAGGCTGAATAAGGTCCCACAGTTATGGTTTTGTGCTGATGATCATGATCATGTTCACTTGGCTTGATTATAGGTTTTTGTTAGGAATGCTAATAATATTAAAACATGTTCATGTCATGTCAAATTCTCATCACAATAAAATTATAAACACCCAACAATTTAGTGTGAAATCTGTACATTTATTAATATGTTCACATTTACAGTTTAAAAGAAAAGATACAATATAATACAAAACAAAAAAACACACACAATGTACAAAAGTACAATACAAAAACAAAATTAATTCAGTGTCCTGCACCATCCTGTATTATTTATTTATTTTAATTAAATCACAGGTTACACTTTATTATCAATGCGCTGTCAAAAAGTACTGTTCATGTATTTTTGTCCCCCATGGTACAACACTTGGCCTTGAGAATAATATGCCATTAATTATATTGCTATACATTTGTGTTCATGAAAGTAATAGTACAAACAACATGCTCTTGAGGTCATTACTCCAGTGACAAATGTTTGCACAGTAAGCTATGCTATCTTTTTCTGAGAACCTAAATGATGTGTAAAAAAGCAAACTGTGAAAAATCACCACAGATGTTTTAAAAGATGACGCCACAAAACCTCAAAATCAGAAAATGAGCAAGTTCACACCAGTCCATTAACAGCTTAAAAGCTATTTGCCATCACACAGTGATAAGTAACAGATAAAAATTTCACTGAAACCAGAAATGAAGAGCTAGAAAAAGAAAGAAAGAAAGAAAGAAAGAAAGAAAGAAAGAAAGACATCTGCTACATATCTGGGATTGTTTTCCCACCAACTGCAGTTTTCCCCTTTTTTCTCAATTTTCTGTCCCTCTGCCTTGATAGAACCTGACAAAAAAGATAGTTTGTCTTTCTGAGGCTAGCACAGTGTCACAACTATGTACTATGATTATACTATTTCAGTTTCTTTGCTACTATTGTGAGTGAATAGTGCTGAAATTGACATAATGTTGTCTTTCTTTCTTCTTAAGGAAACTGCAACCATGATGCCTATGGCAAGGCAAGACATGACCACTACAACCAAGGCAACCATAGATGAACGACCATTTTCTGGCATTTTTCCCGGTTCACCAAGAATTCTGTTTGCTGTGAAAAGACAAAAGACATTGTATTATTTAAAGCCCACATAACATCTTTTGCAGCAAATAAAATATGACCATTGAACAAAACAAAAGTAAAGTGCCTAGAGTATTTGGCGTACATTGAGGAGTAACTGTAGAAACAACACCTGGTATAGTGGGAGCAGTAGCAGGAGTCACTAAAAGAAGAATAGATTATATGAAATTTAACAATGTGAACTGCAGACATACATAAGAGGCATATATCTTATTGAGAAACAAAAGAAAAGTACCGGCAACATTGAATGTCGTTTCATTTTGTCCAGTGTTCATTTGTACGAAAAATTTAAATGTTCCATTGTGTCCATCTGATGCACTTAGAATTATGCAATGAAATTCGTAAGCGCTCCTTGTAGTAATCTCAAGCTTCTTTTCATTGCTGCATTTGATGTCAGTATTGTTAACTTTCCATCCATACAATTTTGAGTCACATTTATTACATGTAACATTGCAGTGCAGCTCTAATGGGTTTCCCACAGTCCCAGTAAGATTTGCACAGTGTATTGCAATTTTTATAGATTCTGTATAAAGAAAGAAAGAAAGTATTTTAACTTCACACACAATGTACAGATGTCACATCATTCACCTTTGGTGTTTTAGCATGTAGCTCAACAGTGAAACTTTAAGCTGATTAAGCATAATTTTTACTTACGGCCATAGACTGTGATAAGAAGGACTTGAATCAGCACACAGCGAATAAGACAAGTTACAGCCATGACCTAGAACAACAAAACATATTTCTCATCAGATTACAACCAATTTAATGCCCATGTGTTCATGTCCATAATGTCAGTGCATGACTATTTTTATTATAGTGTATACTATATTTATTATAGACTATTTTTATCATGTGTTTTCTTACTGGACTTTGCACATTAACACATTAGCTACAGTTTAACTGTGCATTTAATCTCAATATGTCAGTATCAGGTTCCTTGATAAAAAGCTATGTATACATGCAGCCTCGTGATGCGTTACTAACCAAAGATTTAGTAGCAATCGGAATTTTACCAATGTTAATCAAACACAATTTAGAGCACGTAAATTCAGAAACAAATCCGTCTAGCCAACATAACATCGATATATCTTGGTAAGGTCGGTGCGCTTATAGTTAATACACATATACATTGCTGCTCCTGATCGCTGGTTTGGGATATTAATGTGAGCCAAATGTAAATAAAAACTAATTATGGATCTTCTGCACATCATATACCTTTAAGTTTTTCTCGTTCTACTTTGAAACATGCAAAAAAGATTTTAGTCAATGCGCCAAAATAATGCGTAAAGGGTAGCACTAGAAACAAACAAACAAACGAACAAACAAACAAACAAACTACAGAGCCCCTAAAGGGACGTGGGCAAACAAACAAACAAAAATTATTTACATTTTTTCGTGCGCACGAGAAACTGTAAAAGTTTTTTTGTTTGCCCACATCCATTTGGGGGCTCCTTAACAAACAAAAAATAAAAAAAAAACAAACAAACCAAAAAACCCCCACAAATAATAAGTTTTATATTGAGTATAATTTTGTAAAGTGAGCAAACTGACTTCTGTATATATCAGTTGGTTTTATCTAGCGCTCACTTTTCTCTTCGACATGCACCAGTTCAGCCTGAGCATAATGTGCCAAAAAAGCGCACTGTACTGTAAACTATAAGTCTTGCAGGTACTTACGGATCCTGAGCGTTGCTGCTACTTAGAGAGAGTACTCAGCAATGACTAATCCTCCTTCAGTGCTCTGGGTTCTCTGTGTGGCCTCTCTCCAACTTTCACTTTCAAAATGAATATTTGATAGCAATCTGCGGCCAAACCTGTTCATGAGCAGAGGACTTGCGCAGCACGTGGGAGAGTTAGTCTTGTGAAAAAATAAATAAAATCCTGCTCTCAATTTGTATGCACAGACTCCTCCCACCTACTTTAATCCAAACCTGTAGCTCATTTTACACCATCATTAGAAGAATTTCAGGGTATACAAATGCTTAATACTAGTAATTATGATAAGCTCAGTTTAGGGGAAAGCATAGCAAGAGAAAGGGAACCAGTGAGAAAGAACAAGGAAGTCTCATAAAAGGAACAATACTGGAACAATTTATCTGTTTGAAGAAGTGAAAACAAAACAATATGATGAAACTTTTTCCACTACTGATGTGTCAAGAAACAGTAAACATCCTGGAACGTGACTATTTCTGAATACTCACTACAAGAGCTAACACTTAGGAAGGGTGAACACACAACACCTCACATAATGACTCACACTTCTTTAATCTCACGTTCAATTACTCTTCCACTCTCTGCTGCTTCATTCATTCATTCATTCATGCTTTCATTCATGGATTTATTTACAAACTAAACTCTGTCCACAAGGGGGAGTGAGCGTGCCCTACCATTAGGTATGTAACTCACTAAATGCCCAGCTTATTGTTCCATAATATATCTTAATGCATATTATTTAATAAGAATATCAAGATAACAAGAAAAATAACAAGAAGTGTGTCTACTAAGGATAGTCAAAAAGTCTCGTGTCATGGCTCATAGGTTAATATGAAAGTAGCTGTGGAAGGTTTTACTTCTGTCCCTGAAAGCATCTTCCTCTTCTTTTTACATCTTTTCTCCCCACTTCTATATAGGATATGTATAGGAAAGATTAAGATGAGAGGCTTAAGGGCCTTGACCATGGCAGCTTGGTGGTGCTAGAGTGCAAACTCTTGACCCTCTGATTAGTAACGCAAAGCCTTAACCCACTGAGCCACCACTTTCCCCAGTCACTGAAAGTACATAATTTTAAAAGTACAATTTGTCAGGCTCTTCACACAGCTCTAAAATGTCCACTAATATGCACCAGATTACAATTTTTTTTAGCCATTTTTTATATAGCATAGCAGGTACTGATGTACTTAATTTTGATGGCTAAGGTGGAAGTGCTGTAGGTTGTGAGCATGTAGGGAATACATACACACACATTATGTGCCTGAGCACAATGCCATTGTCATATTTCCAATTGATGAAAGAAATTGCAATACACAAGTTCTGTCCGATCATAGTTTATATGAAAAAAAAGATGCGATATAAAATAGACATAACAATAAAATACAAAATTGAAAACAAATTGATTTAGATTTCCAATTTAGCTTATGTGCTCTGTTAAATGTTATTAAGTGATCTGCTATGCTGGATAGTTAATGAATAAAATACACTGACACCACACAAGACCTCACAATCACAAACTGAGCGAACAACAGTCGTTCATTTCATTCTATTTACAGTATATATTACAGGATGTTCGCCCATCACCCAGTGATCAGTATGACATACAGTTTCATTAAAACAAAACTAAAAGGAAAAGGAAAAGACAGATTTATGAGACATGGACAGGATTACACATACATCAAAGTAAATAAATCAACATTTTTGTTCTCAGTGTCTTTTGATTTCATGTTCAAACAATACTGTAGTGCTGAACTGCATATATTTTTTATTTGTCTATAGGTACATTTTGAAACGATAATGAATATGGTAAAAAAAAAACCCAGAAGAACCACGAATAGTGCGACCATAGAATTCCTCCATGGTAAAAAACAGAAATCACCATGTTTTCTAAAGCCCACATCACATTTGTGGTAGTAAATAAAACACACTCTTTTACATCTGTAAGAATAAATATAGCAAATGCTAATGGTAGCAACATTGTCAGATGTAATCGGCTATGAAAAACAGAATGGCAATGAATGTGTATGACAATGCATGTAAAATCTCATCATATGTATAGCATTTGCTGGTTAATAATATTCCTGCAAACTTCTCTAGCTTAGTTGTGTCTCATTGATAAATCTACAACTGATTTAGGAACTGTGGGATAATAACAGAAATCAAGATTACTCACTTTTAAACCATTATCTTTTTGTGAAATAAACATGTAACAGATTTACTGATGGTTCGAGTAATAGTTACATACAAGATTTGCCCTGTTTAATAACAGATTCCACTATTATAATCAACTATAAATATATGTAAGACGATCTTTCATTTCAACATTATTAAGCTAAGTAAAGGAAAAGGAGCACACTGTACCTGATGGAGGAAAGGAGCAGGAGTGCTGGATACTGTCAAAAGAATAAGTTATATGTTATATTACTGCACTGCAGTAAGGGGTAGTAGTCATTTTCACTTAGGAGCAAAAAAGCACACTGTACCTGGTATATGATCAGTCTCTGTCAAAACAAAGTAAAATATATGAAGTGTAATTATAATTTATTAATTATAATAAATAAATTGCACTATAGTCATACAAAAGAGGTTTATAACTTATGGAACAACAAAGAGAACATACCTATAGTGACAGTGAAATTGGTTTCATTATATCCATTTGCACCCAAAATTTATACATCCCACTGTCATTCACTGATTTAGAATCGTGTAATAAAATATCCGATTGCCATCCACAGGCTTAGATGCCTCTTTGAGCTTGGTGCGATATTGTTCCTAATAATGAGCTTGATAGTAACACTGACCACATGTGACATTGCATGTTAGATTTAACGATGCTCCAACAATATGTTTTTGGTTTTCACAGTGAACTAGAACCACTGAAAACAACAACACAAACAAATCCATTAGTAAAGCCTGACAGATTACTAAACACACACACACACGCTCACACACACACACAGACACACACCC
>JAQMYM010021610.1:0-21103 GCA_030014255.1 Parauchenoglanis ngamensis | reverse complement strand
AGTTATTTCTGTGACCATTGTGAGTTTTTCTTTCATTGCCTGAAGGGTACCAACAATTTTGTCCACGTGTGTAGCTCCCGAACATCATGCACAGGGCAGAAATGAAGGAGGTGATGTTGTCATGTACAAGGTTTCGGTCCACGCTCAGCATAAATCGTTTGGAAGAATAACAGGACCGTCCTGAAAAGAAGAGAAACGTGAGACCTTTGAAGGCCACCCTGACTAACCTTAAGAGCTTATGGCAACAAAATATTGTGCGACTTGAATTTGTTTTACGATTACAATTAAAATATAAAGAGAACAGAACAATACAACCGAAAATGGGAGACCAAAAATAATAACTTACCACACACAACAATGGTGGGAGTCAAGTGAGTTGGTCCATCTGTACTTCCCCCGCCAGGCATGTGTCCTCCACATAAGAGAACATCACGTCTTCCATCTCATCAAAGTAGGACAGCAGAAGCAGCACCATGTCTTTGACGTCTTCAGAGCAACCACTCAGCTCTCCCCACATCACTTTAAGCTTTGTTACAGCCTGTAGGAGCTTTTTGGTCTTGTTGACACAGACAGTATTCATATAGTTCAGGAGCCGTTTCCCCTTCAGATCCACATTGCGTCAAAGTTTCTTTAAGCCCAATTCCAGTGAGTTCCTTGAAGTGGACTGCCATGCCAAGTTCACTAAACCAAAACCAAAACGGCCACTCTTCCAGGGGGTATTTTATATTTTTCCCCTGGTTAACTTGTTCACGCTGTGTGTAGAAAGTCATCTTCATTAGATGTTTGACTTCCTCAGGATTTGCATCAATTTGCTGAGACATCATTTTCAGTTTTTATTTTTTCAGTTGCTGGCTCTCTGGAGTCCCTCCAAGGGTCAGGAATTTTACATCCCAGGTAATGCACCCATAAGTGTCTTGGATTGCTGCTCTCTGTTCTGGAGGGACTTCATCGGTGTCAGACTCATCAGCATTGTTTATATCGTTGCAATCGTTTTCTTATTTTTGGGGTCATAGATCGCTTCACATTGTCCATTATGTATTGCCATTGCTTGACTAGAGAATGATACCCTGGACCAATCACGTCTCCTTCTATCATGTCTTGCAGAGATTTTGGATGTTTTGCCACCATCTTTTTGGCAACTTCAGTAGAGTTCCTTTTACTTATGCAAGAGCATTTTTTCATCATCTCACAAACCACAATCCGGACCATCTCCCTTCTCAGGCGTGGACTTGGCCGTTTTCCTCTTTCCAATATCTGAATGGTATCCACCCAGTCTGCACAAGGACTTTGGCTGCTGCTGGAGGAGGTCGAGGGTGATTTAGGTGAAACAGACTGTGAGGATGCAGGAGGTTGTGGTGAGGCACCAACTCATGAGCTGCTGTGTTCAGGAGTATGACCTGCAAACACACACACACACACACACACCAAAAATCAGCTTCCTCAATAAACTGGAAATCATCATTTGTCTCCACTCCAATTGACTGTACACTTGAGCTTGCCAAAGCGAAGAAACCCTTGTCACATGGCAAACTTATAAAGAGGTGTGCCATTGAAATGGCCAAAGCTTTTGGGATCGATAACCTGGTGAAAAACTTCGAAGCGGTCTCATTGTCTCATCGCACGGTGACTCGCAGAGTTTTTGACATTCATGATCACGTCGAGGGAAAGATGAAACAAGTTATGCATGACTGCAAGTACTTCTCCTTGGCCTTGGATGAGAGTACTGATGTGACGGACTTTAGCCAGCTACTGATTTTTACAAGAACTATTGCCAGTTCATTTGAAGTGCATGAGGAGTTACTAAGTGTTACTAGGGAGACACGCCGGTTTTGCAGGGCTCCTCCAACAGAGCGGAGTGAACTGCCCTATACTGCACTGTATCGTACACCAGGTTAGTAATATTAATTTTGGGATATTATTTAACATGAAAGACAAACACAGGCTAATTTTAAAGGTTTTCACGTGGTGCAGCCACGAATAGTGCTCTTCGTGGAACCCCGCTCTGCCGCTGTTAGCGAGCAACCCTCAGAACTGCAGCTTGAACTCTGCGATCTGCAGCCAGACCCGTTGTTTCAAGCAAGGCACAATGAGAAGGGGAATTCACTTTGGAAGCTGCTACAACAGTCCCGACTTCCCCGCCTCAGAGATTTTGCTCTCTCAATGATCAGTATGTTTGGGAGCACATACATTTGTGAAAGCAGTTTTTCAAAAATGAACCACATCAAATCAAAAGAAAGAAACAGGCTCACGGATGACATGCTTTTTCATCTGATGCGGATTGGATGCACAGAGTTTGACATTGACATTGTCTCTTGTGCACCAGCAGGCAAAGCCACAAGTATCTCACTGAGAGAGCCAGGTCCTACCGAAAGCTGTGGGT
The DNA here is from genome assembly GCA_030014255.1 of Parauchenoglanis ngamensis. Taxonomy (NCBI): domain Eukaryota; kingdom Metazoa; phylum Chordata; class Actinopteri; order Siluriformes; family Auchenoglanididae; genus Parauchenoglanis; species Parauchenoglanis ngamensis. The sequence goes on along the minus strand of JAQMYM010021610.1, from coordinate 18,723 downwards.
GAGGTAGCATACGGAAATTGTTAACAGTTTATTAGTTGCACTTAATATTTGGGTGCTGTGCCTTCATGATTTTGATTTATGAGAGCCTTTGCACTAAAAAAAAAACCTCAGGAATGTGATCATTTTTGTTTCTTCAATCCTTTTGAAATACATTTGAGTATGAAATATATGGAGTTACTGTGCTGTATGTTTGTTCAATAAACATACGGACATTATATCTATCCATCTATCTATCCACATACACACACATACATATATACACACACATTTTGGTATTATTTAAAATGGTAGCCTTCTCCTATCCAATTAGTGGAAGTGAACAGTCTTATGCAGCCCTCTTGCACCGATGAAGAAAAATTGTGGCCCTCTCCATCATTAAAGTTGCCCATCCCTGCCTTAAACAATGCCTCAACCACTTATGAGATCAAATGAAGTGAGGTGATCTGCATGAACAAGGCAACTCCCACAACTCAATTGTGCAAGTGAGTTGAATAAGTTCAACTATTGCAGGGTTGTCTAATCTTATCCAGCAAGCGCAGGTGTAGGCACAGGTTTTCATTACAGCCAAGCAGAAGCCACACCTCAGTCTAGTTAAAGACAAGATCAACTGATTAAATAAGTGGAATCAGGTGTAATTACACCCAATGGAGATATGAGAGAACAAGTTCAACTCACAGAATGTGCCCTGACTGCAGCAGGAATCAGAATCGAAGAATTGTATGCATCAAAGAACAGGCAGAGGTTACAATGAAACCAAGTGACCTCACAGCACACCTCTTCACAGAGGCGCCATTTCAAAAGCCCCAGCGGCTAATTGGACCCATACAGCATTATGGAGCTATCCTGGAAATGGCGCAATGTCTATTATGAAGACATTATACGAAAATTATCAAGGATGGAACAGATCACAGAGTGGACTTAAGATGCACAGAAAATTAATTAAGATTAATTAAGATCTTTCCAGACTCTCCACCAACATTTGTGAAACAGTGAGTGTTGTCTGGTTAAGGTGTTTGGAGCATTTTAAGGGAGAGTGGCAAGTGATTAAATCAACTGTCTACTGAAGCCAATGTTTCTTACTGAACTTTATATTTCCAACTCATGTTCTTAAAAACAATGTTATCACATTCTTATAAATTTACTGAAACAACTGACAGTGTATGACAGTTTTATATATGCATTCAAGCAAACACTTTATTAGGAACACTATACTAATACTATATTATGATATATAGAATGATTCAAAACAGCCTTATTATTCACAGAATAGATTCCATAAGATGTTTGAAACATTTCTTTGAGAGTCTGTTCCATTGTTGAGATGATAGCATCATGCAATTCCTGCTGATTTTCAGGTGAGCTTCCATGCTGTGAATCTCCATTTGACCACATACCAAAGGTGTTCTTTTGGATTCAGATTCAGTGATTGGGAAGGCCACTGAAAAACCCTGAACTCATTGTCATGATCATGCAGTGCTTAATGAGTTTATTTTATACTTTAAAATCTTATACTAGATGGAACAATGTCTTCTCATTAAATTGTTGGTCTCTGTATCCATCACTCTTTGTTATGAACTCTTTTGTTGTTAAGCATTGAACTTTCAGTGCTTAGCCTGGTGCATTGCCTCTTAGCAGTACGCGTGTTTCACATCCCAATCTGTGGCCAGAGGACCCACTAAAATGGTTAAGTGGTTCTTACCGACATTCTGCCCGTTCTCTCATATTCCCATAGAGTGTAGCCAGACCTGATTCCACTTATTTAAATCAGCTGATCTTGCCATTAACTAGACTATGAGATGTGGCTTCTGCTTGGCTGTAATGAAAACCTGTGCCTACACCTCTCCTTTCTGCATAAGATTAGACACCCATGCACTAGGTGCATAAACAAAGTCAAGTTAGTGCAGAATGCAGACAGAATGTTTTCCTTCAAAACCCTCAGCTAAGGAATAGCCTTCCAATTATTGTTCATAATACAAACTTTCAAGTTTTAACCCAACATTGAAAACCCATTTTTATAGGAAAAAGTGAGAATGTGGGGAAAACTGGAATGTTTTGGCACGGTCATGTTGTGGCATAGGCTACTTATGTGATTCTCACTACCCATCATCCGGAACAATACTGACTTGGTGAGAACGCAGTGAGAAGTTCTCAGGGATTGACAACTGTATTAAACTGATATTTACATTAAATTTCATATAGTTACTTTGCTGATGGTCTTGCTTCACATGCGCACACACAAGAAGGAATACAAGTGATTCTCTTCGTAATTATCCATTGTTAATAGAACCAAAGTTACACTATGATGTTTGTGCACATCTGATCATCACACCCAAATATGGGCCTTCCACAAACTACTGGAACAAAGTTTGGAAACAAACAACTTCGTAGAATGTCTTTGCATGCAGAAGGATTGCAATTTTTCAAGCTGACTGTGTTCCAAGCCACCTTGCCTAAAATTAGTGCCTGACCTCACTAATGCTTCTGTGGCTGAATGGGCAAATTCCTATAGCCACCCTACAAAATCTTAAAGCCTTTCCAAGGAGTAGTGGTTATTAAAACAGCAAAGTAGAAGTAAATCTGGAAAGGCAAGTTCAAAAAGCACATATGGGAAAATAGAATCTTTTGGCCACAGTGTATATACACTTAATTAGCGTTTCATCACACTGCTAGTGTAATATGTAAATTTAATACAGTATATGCATAGCAAAGGAAGTTCAAGTAATAAAATAATGAATTGTTTAAAACCTTAGATAAATTAAACAATTTGTTAATATCTGCCTTTTGAAAATGGTGATATGCTCAGTACATTCTGACATTTTATGCCAGGTCAATTGATGTCTATTTTCCCTTATTGTCCACTATGTTTTGAGTGTCTTTTCATATAAAATACTGAAGCATCTCCTGAATAATAATAATAATATATTTTTGTTACTAGGGATTACAGTAAATCCATGCATAAAGTTACTTTATTTACTACAATTAGTATTTATTACTATCGACAAATAAATACTGATAAATGAATAGTATTCATCCCACCTTACATACATACTCCGCTATGGTGGACAGGCTCTGAGTGAGCAGACCCACACAGAAGGCTTTCTGTGATAGCTGCTTCTCCAAGTGAGATATGTGGAGATTTAGCTTATCTACATCAACAAAAGAAGAAATATTACATTAAAATCATTACATTAAAAATCTGAGAGTACATTAATGAACTGTTTATTAACAAGAGCACGCAAAATATTTACTGGTTGTATTTAGTTTTTTAGGACAAAGCATGGCCTAATTTCAGATAAGACAAAGCTTTTAAAAACTGTGTTGGAGAGTGCAACAGCTTGAGATAGTCACATAGAACCTTAACAGCAATACATAAATAATTATATATAATTTGATATTTCCCTATAACCTTATAGGGAAGTTACTAATGCACTCTAGGAGGGCAAACAAATATGCATATGATTGATTAGAGAGTTATTCTGGTAATGACACACCTTTAAGTGATGATATCAGATTAACACAAAATAATGAATTTATATGCCTCACCATGTAAACAGGAATGAGAACTTCTCCATGCATTGCTTCATTTGGCTCAAACTTCACAGGTTAGTGTGCCTCTGACACCATTTGGCAACAGAAAGAATGGCTTTTTCCACTCATCTCTGCTATATTGCTCCAAGATGGTATTGGTTATAATGGTTATGATATCCACTCTAATATATTGCCACAATACAGCAACAGAAAGAGTGGCTTTTTCATGCAGCTCAGCTTAGTTAAAAAAAAAAAAAAAAAAAAAAAAAAAAAAAAAACTTAGTGTGTTGTGTTAATCTGGTGATGGCACCAGAGGTGCAAGGGCCAGTTGTTGCCATTTATGGCTATGTTTCAGTATTGGGTAACTAACTGCACTCTGCGTATGGCCCATAGACCAGTGAATCCTTAATTCCTTTGTATCCCTTTGCAACATGAGTAAGCAAAAATTTACACCTTTTTTGATGAGGAAACTTTCATTACATGGTCATATTTTGAGTGCAAGAATTAATAATCATTTAGTCATTGTTCACCTTTCTTTGTGGAAAAAGAAAAATTAATCAATTCATGACAACACGTTTTGCACCTGGTTCATGAAGCTGTAATGGGGATGCAGTGGCACACAGAAGAGGAAGGAGGATTACATCTGTAGCTTTGAATTTAAAAACTTCAGGGCTAAAGAAAGAACGAATAGAAAACAATTAATGGGGTCAACAGTGGTACTATTTATAAGAAATGTATCTCTGCTAAATTCACCAGTCTTCCTTTTGTAAGATAACTCCTGCACACTGCACAGATTCGGTTAGACTTCTTGAAAACAACATGATGTCCATCAGTGTCTCCACTCTACAATTTGGTTGCAACAAACCAGGACTCCTGTAATACAGAATTAAACAAAGTATTAATAGCAAACACTTTTAATTAAGATTGTGAAAAAATACAATAATTGCCATCTGTTGTCTACTTGCATTCTATGTTATAATTTATAACAGAACCTTGCAACTTCAGACCTGGGTCCATATTCATCAAGCCACTTTAAAAGCAGGAATTTGTAATAACTGTCTAAAAATTCCAATTTTGTTTTTCTTCCATCTATGCATGTAAAAGCAATTATTTAGCTTTTTAATACATAAGACATAATACATGTTTAGCTTTTTAATACATAAGACCACTCCCAATGCCACAAAAAATAAAAGCAGGGGGAAAAAGAGAAATGAATTCTGTGCCATATTAGAATAAAGATATCCCAAGTTCTCATTATTTCTGGATCAAAATATTATGGTGTTAATGTATAAAATATGTAGTCTAGTCTAAAAGCCAACACCCTAGAACTGATAACTGAGAAAAAAAAATCTCCTTATTTAATCAGAATGAACTTTACAGTTTAATTTTCTTCATATTAAAAGAAATTAACTAGCTAATATTTTAGATGTAAAGTTTTATGGCTTTAAATTGTATTTAAATTGATACAGAAATAAAAAAAAATTGTATTGTAATAAGCAATTGCTACATCTATGATATTTGTGGTTGCTGGTAACTGCATGCAAAAGACACATTAACAACCTTGCTAGTTACATATTTTATGCAACACTGCAGATTACAGCAAGAAACTTGCTAACCACATTCTAAACAAAGAAAGGATGGAAAACTAAGGACTCAAATCATGGCAGTGATCATTTTGATAACTTGTTAAATTGAATATTTAAAGGAAATTCAACTGCGTTTGATACATCAGGAAAGGGTCACGCCACCACTGTCACAATGTGAGAAACACAGAAAAGGTAAACTAATTTCCACTACTTTCCAGTCTTTGAGACAAGGGATCTACTATAAGGCTATGCCATTTAAGAGTTCATAAAAATCAGAAAATATTTTATTGCCGTAATAAAATGAGCTAAATCTATGACCTTGTACTTTCCTTGCATTAATATCAGTGAACAGTAGGTGGTGGAACAGGAATTAAAAATGAACGAAGCAAAAACGATAGAAGGGCTTCGTCTGGGATAACTACTGATGGCAGAAATGCTGAAGAAAGCAGATATTGGAGTTCTTTCAACATTTATAGTGTCCTGACACCACAAATGTAGAAGTGATACAAAGGAAAGAGAAAAATCTAAGCAGATATACCAGGATATAGAACAAGTAGGAAACTTGGCTGCTGCTTTAGAGGGAGACATGCAATATGTTATGGAGACAGTACTCCTCTCACCTCCTGGTTTTGGAGTCTGGCTCTTCGACATGACACTATTTAGATTGTGAAATGTACCAGCTACATTCAAACAGCTAATGGGAGCCTGTTCTTAAGGGCATTGCAAGAGACATGCATAGAATATTTGGAATATACCTTGTACTTGAACAAGGCATGTCTTGAACTTGCAAGCTGCACTCAATGAACTTGACATGCTGAGTGCTCCTTAGTCATAGTAGAATTAGTCAATCACCTGAAATGAGTTGCTAACAGTGGTGGAATCTGTTCATGTCTACTTCTGTGGCCTCAAATTTTGCATATACACTGACTATGCATCTCTCCACTGGTTTTGAGAAACTGTAGACCAGGAGGCCAGGTAGCAATAATAGGTCCAGGAGTTTCTGTTTTAGCATCATAAAGCATCTAGCATCATAAAGGAGAGGATCATCAGTTGGGCTATCAAATCAAGCCTGTCCATCAGTATGCCTTCAGTGTGCTAAGCATATGGCTTACACTTATAACATGATTACATTGCCATGTTTCAGTTCATCAGTTAAGTTCTCAGGGTGATGAGCCGTGTTGGGTTTCTGCTGAAGTAAAGCTTTAGACAACTGCAGGGAAAAACTGTTTTCGGTTTTTCACCATTTTGGTATTGGACATTTTCATCTACTCAGACCAGAAAATTCACGTTTAATAACATGCATATTCAGTGCCATACAGGCATGTCCAAACCTATAGTAGACAGCGCTGCAGCAAAACCAGTAGATATTCAAAATGCTCCGAAATGCTCCCCCACCCCAAGACTGCTTTTGGAATGCTTTGGCTTAAGTGGAGGCTGAAGGTATCTTCTTTGCAAAAGAAATGTTAGTCTTCTGGATAATGTTCAGATGTTCATTATCAAAAGATAATGAATAGAATTAATGTGACCAAATACTACAATTGGAAGTGCCGCACAGAATGGAATAAGTACTTACCTTGCAACAGCTTGAAGGACTGCTATAATGGGCAGTGTAAAGGAGCTATTGTTCACATTTGTTAATACTTCTAGTGGTCCCACAACATGTTCCCAAAACATTCTCTTGAGTGGTTCTCCACACTGTGTGAGAACTGTGGCCAACAACCTTAAGGCTTGAACAATAACAACCTGTTCCTGTGAGGCTAATGATACAGCTATATGGGTCATTACTTCTTTAGTAACTGTATCAAAGTCAGTGCTGACAGGACAGCAGCATGTTGCATCACTCTTAATACTGCTGCTCAGAACTACTGGAGTGATGGAGTTTAAAATGTGTGCTAAAATCTGACTAGTCAAAGATGTAATGAAGAGGCCTTGGTCATTTTGCAGATGAAGGACCAACTTAATGAATCCTGTGAAAAAGACAAATAGAACAAACTCATTGACTTTGTTAAAAATTAAGTACAACAAAATGTTTTCTTCGTTTAATTAAGAACAGCTTTACAACAACCTAAATTCCTGGTACACAGGCAACATCTAAAAGTAAACAAAACTCATAAAAAGAAAGTAAGGCAAGAATAAGTTTAAAGTTAGTCTTATTGTGCCAGGAAATACTATGTCTCAGGCAATCATATCTTCAACAAAAGTGAAGTGATTGGCAAATGTGTATTTCATTGATTTATGTTTGTTAATACTTTAACTTGATGCTTGCTAATTAATGATTTTAAGGTCTTCAATCTTGTCCACAGAGCACCAGTGTAGCTGCAGGTTTTCATTCCCATCAAACAGGAGGCATATTTGATAACTGATTGCCACCCAAAATTAACAGATTAAACAAGTGTAAACAGGCATGACGCTCATCAAATTGGAATGAACGCCTGCAGCCACACCAGCCCTTTGTGGACAAGACTTTAACCTATATTACAATGTCTACAAATTAATCACCCTCTATGACTTTGTGAAACAAAACATTCATAGTGGATTTAATTAAAGATTTTGACACTGCATTTTGCTGCAATGATAACCCTAGGATCTGCTAAGAGGAGCATTCCCACAGCATTGATACTGATGTGTTTTGGTAATATGCAGTGCCTATGCTAAGCACTATTTAGTAGGATAGCCAAAGCTGCATATTCTTTCCATTTCAATTTTATTTAAAGAGAATGTTAGGTGACTTTTATTCATTTCCTGCCTGGTACATGTCAGCCTTGTTAACCTTGTAGTAAAGTTGGTTGTAGTGTTCCTTTTTGTCTTCAGGAGGTAGCTTTTACCAGAAAACCTGACCTTCCAGATACAGGTATAGTAATACTACTCTTGTACTATCAATAGGTAGTAGGACACAGAAAAGTGGGTATATACTTAGAGTGGATATAAGTCTACACACCCCTTTTAACAGCAGGGTTTGTGAGGTAAAAAAAAAAAAAAAGGAACCAAAATAAATGTCAAAATAAGCAAAAATTTTCTACATTCAATATAAAATTAAAGTATAAAAATTTAAAAAGCAATCAAACATTTTAGAGAAAAATAAAAAAGTTCTAGACATCTTTTTGGTTTCATCTGACTGCTCAAGCCATGGTCTGCAAGGAAAAAATCCTGTATGGTATGACATTTGTTGAAAGATATTGATCATGAAAGGGAGAATTTCCAAAACATTAGATGTGATATGGAACACCATGAAGGCCATCAACAATAAGTGGAGAAAATTGAGCACCATAGTGACCTCACCAAGAACAGGTGATCCCTCCAAAATTTACAAAAAAGGACAAGACAAATTCCTGTTCTGTTTCCATTTTCTGTTTCCAGTTGAGAGCATACTGTGTTCTCAACAGAGTTTTTTCATTTCTTTTTTCCTTTCTGTGTTTGATGATAGTTTAATTTTGTTCCTTGTGCTATTCATTGTCAGTTGTGGTGTAGCTCCGGACCAAACATTGGGTTCCTCAGGCCTTGGTCCACCACGATGTGTGTTCTCCTGCTTGCTGTGGACTACGTTGTGCTTGCTTATTATTATTTATTACTATTAACTGGGAGGCTGCCAAGAGACCTACAGCAACTCTAAAGAAGCTGCAGGAATATCAGACTGAATACTCTTTGCATGTGACAATCTCTAATTCTTCGCTTGTCTGGACTATGGGGTAGGGTGGCTAGACAGAAGACCTTTCTCAAAGAAATGGAAAAAAAACAAAACAACCCTATCCAAGGCCAACTAAATCACCCTAAACCATGTGGCAAACTGTGTTCTGGTCTGAACAATTCCAAAAGGTAGAATAATTCCATAATTCTAAAAGATATGTTTGGTTCAAATAAGTCCGAAATAAGGTCTCATAAGTATTATTTTGTAACAAAACAGTTTGTTTTGTATTAAGCCATTTAAAAAAAAAAGCTGGACAACTAATGCTGATGATTTTAAAACCATTACCAATGACCTTACCAATGAACTTATACCAGGTGTATACTTATTTAATTATTTTTCTGATTTTGATGATCTGAAAATAATACATTCTTGATTTTTTAAAAATAAATATAGGTTTATTTATTAAGGTCTGAGCACCAGAGGTACGTAGGACCCTATTGTTTGGATTATAATTTTTTTAGGGCACACTATTGTTTCAATAAGGATTCTTATTTTTCCTTTTTATATGTTTTTGTTCAAGACCTGAAAAAAATAAAAATAAAAATAAACATCTTCGAGGTGGTTCCCATGAGCCCAGTGACTCTAGAGTGCTACCATACATCATACATCTGGCAGACTGTTTCACATACATGTGCCATATTTAACAGGCATGTAGGTCTCCCCAAGATGAATAAAATTGTACATTGCAGAAGCCCTGTCCAACAGGAAGGGAGGCATTTTGAATCGTCAATTCTGACATTTCATTTCAACATACTCCTCCTAGGCCTCCACTGGACTCATGTCAGATTAGGTAAAATCAGATGTTGCTGATTTTAAACTGGGAAGGGATTCGTGAAATCTTGTAATGTGTTAAAATAGTGAAATGATGAATTTGTCAATGTGTCAAATTCCACAGGGATTGCTTGCTACAGCTCAAATGTCACAGATTATTGGTTATGATCATATCCATATGGCCCAGAGTGACACTCAGGTGTTGCGCCACCATTTGGCAACCGAAAAAAAGACCTTTTCACCAATATATTCTATATTGCTCGTAAACAGTTCAACAGACTCATGTCAAATTTACTATAAATATTGGTTATGATGAGCAATCATCATGTGTTAATCTGGTGATCCTGCCAGAGCTGAGACATGCCCAGTATGTCTCTATGCTATTGGATTCAGATTAGTTATAGTCATTGGTTATGATGGTTATGATTATATCTACATGCCCAGTCATTCTGTGGTATAGCGCCACAATTTTTTAACCCATCTCTGCTATTTTGCTCAAAGACGACATTGGTCATGATGGCTGTGATGATAAACATTGCCTATAGTGACTCTGGTATAACGCCACCATCTGGCCATCTACATTCCCAGTATAACTCTTTGGTATAGCGGTGCCATCTGGCAACAGAATGAGAGGCTTAGCCAAAAAATAACTCCGTTGTTGGTGTTATGTTAATCTGGTGAGGACATGAGAGTTGCAAGAGCCTTTCATCACAGCTTAGCCTGCAGCTAAAGCCTCATAGCCTGCAGCTATATTTTATTCTTTGCATTTATAGAAAAAGTGCTATATTTCATGTATTGTGATATGTATCATCTCAGCATGAAATAAAGACTTATATATATATATATATATATATATATATATATATATATATAAAAATCACAAAAACCTGGCATATTAACAAGGGTATGTAGACTTTTCATATCCATTGTATGCGATCAAATGTATCTAATAATTGTAATAAAAATACTGTACATTACTTATTTTGAAAATTGTTTTGACTTTCACATTGTCTTTTTCAGTTACAGTATGCGGTTATTAAAAAGCCAAATTTAGCATGAGTCAATAAAACATGAGTCCAGTAGGATAAATACTTTTTAAAACTGTATATACTAGCATAATCTAAATGTTTTTAATATTTATTAAAAAAAATTTCAAACATCTGCAGTGTGGTTACATGGCCATCTATTTAGGAAACACCTTTGAACTCTACATATGAGAATAGATCTTTTTCCTGGGAGACTGAAAAAGAGCAAGATCCTTTAAGTGAGAATACAATATTTACCATTCTTGCAGAAAAAGTTTATCGATTGTTGATGCTGCAACATGTTCCACAATCCCTGTAGCCACCCATAACATACTGAGGAATTTTTCCAGAGTTCCATCACATGCCAGCTATCTGGCTGAAACATATATTCCAACACTCCTCTCTCCTGTTTCAGCAAAATCAAGAGCAGTTACAAACCAAATCTTTGAAGAACACGTTCCATATAATACTTCAAAGTTTTGTACATACCAAAATAATTGCAAAGAAATTGGACAGATTTAATGATGTACTGTAACCAGGGCTGGACATTTACAGAAGTTAACATGGGTTGTAACAAGAAGGCCCATGGAAATTGGTGCCACAAAATTAATCAGAATCTATAAATATTTAGGTTTCAAAAAGATCAGCAATCACAATATTTTCAAAGAAATATTGCTGCTGGCCAGTCAAAGTTCAGTACACTGCACAACAATTTCTTGACAGGTGTTGCTTCCTGAAAAGTTAGTGCTGATTGTGACAGGTACCTACTGGGTATGTACAAATATAGTTTTGGTTCTACTGCATCATGTAGGAAAGACATTTATATGTTTAATGACAATAACGTATTTAGTCACGTTTATGTTTCGCATAAACTATTAAATTCAAAAGAATTAGAAGGGTTTTGCTCCTGATTTTCTTTTGTATTCGATGTCTGGTGCATCACGTTGCAGTGTCCAACAGCAGTCAGCAAGCACTGACGGATTCCAGTTGCCCTGGTATCGTTTCTCCATCGTAGCAATGTCTTGGTGAAACCTTTCACCGCGTTAGTCACTGACAGCACCGAGATTTGCGGGGAAGAAGTCCTCTTTGATCTTGGCATCGGTTATTCTTGAGAACATCTAACTGTCAGTTTATATAACAAATATGATTGTAGATTTTTATAGATTTTCTGGTTTACAACCCCTTATATTTCAGCAATACCTTCAGTATATTCTGAGTATAATCTATTCATTGCTGAATTCATTCATTGCAACATAGTATCTGTTGCTGAAATAAAAGGGTCTGTAAGCCAGAAAATTGTAAAAACTTTGGACTATGTATATGGCCCCAATAACGGTTTCAGCCCAGGGGCTCCAACCACCCAAAAGTCTACCCTGACTGCGTCCAAATAAGCAACTGAACATTATGTAAATAAAGTATTATTTTAACATTCTTACCTGCAGTAAAGTGAAACTGTGCTCTTTACCCGCCAGCAGCCCAGAAAGTTTGAGTGAGAATGAAAAGACAGTGGGATCTACTGTTTGAGATTTTGTTACACTGTGCAAGAACTGCAGGAGATATGGCAGATACTGCATAAGATTCTGCTCGTCACCTGTAGGAGAAGGAACACTTGCATTCAACCACAAATATTAAAAGAATCTTTACTAAGCAAAATGAATGAATTTGTCTAAAAGGTTCTCTTCCAAGGTGGTGTTGCATATGGCAGCTTTAATACTGTGCTCTCTACTACTATGTTTTCGTTTATTTGTTCAGTTTTCAGCTCTCCCTCCCTAATCACTTACAGCAGAGATGAACACAAACCGTTCACTTGTGAAACATTTTCACCATCTTTCATTCAACCAGAAGGTTTTACAGAACTTTTAGTCAGTGGAGCAGCAGCACTCTATGGGATTAGCAGGAGATGCCAATGAGGGAAGCAGGTCGGAGCGCTTGTTAAACTGCAACAGCATGGATTTCAAACTGCGCTCCCTTAAATACACCTGGAGAATGTCCACTTTCTGGCCAATAAGTTGGATGAACTGCTGCTACTCAACAGGACAATCACGGACTTTTCCAGATCTGCCGTCCTGTGCTTCACTGAAACCTGGCTAGGTAAGCGCATCCCTGATGGCTCATTATACATGCCGAGATTCCAACTTCGTGTGGACTGCATCACGGAGCTCTCAGGGAAAGCGAAGTGAGGCTGAATCTGCTTTTATATAAATGAAAGTTGGTGTACAGATGTCACAGTGTTAAACAAAACATGCAGCCCTCACTTAGAGACCCTTTTCATTAATAGTAAACCATTTTATTCAACGGGGGAGTTTTCCTTGTTTATTCTGGTTAGTGTTTACATCCAACCTCAGGCCTGTGTTAGTGAAGCATTACAACACCTGCCTAACCAGGTAAGTAACATGAAGCACAAACACCCAGACTCCCTACTAATTCTTCTTTGTGACATTGGCAGTGCAAACCTCAGCCAAGAACTCCCAAAATGGATGGTGTGATTTAGAAAATGAAAAATTTCATTAGTGATTTGTTTCCAGAAGTGCTTACCTGGTGTGGAGTCCCATACAGCATGCATGTAATCTGGTGCATTTTGAGTGTACTATGTGCAAATGTCATTAACATAGCTCATTGTATCTATCCTACGACCTGTGTAATCAGTTCTTTGGATTGTTTTCTATTGTATTAGGTGCAGACTATTACCTATATAGAACATGTTCTTTAAGATTTCTGGCCAAAAATCTCCTCTGGGTGTGATTCCCAGGTCATCGTCTCTCGCTGTTGCAAGTCACTGTAGCAAAGTGTTTTTTGCAAATATTGTATGTAACCCTGTCACATGACTAAAAGCAAACAGAGGCTCTGGTACAGATGCAGGGACTTTAAGTATAAAGTCTCTAAACCTGGCAAGCTTTTTTTTGCACATTTCTTAATCTGCTGCAAGCACTTTTTAAAAGTTCTTATCTGAGTCTGCCAAAACACACTCGTACCATGGTACAACTGACAACCTTGTGGGAATATATATAAAAAAAACCCTACTAGGTTTTATTTTGGCTCGTTCAACCTATCTATGGCCTTCAAGAGGATTATAATTTATTTAAAAGCATATACTAAATGCATTCAGTATGCTGGATTACAACCTTTATTAGTAGTATAATCTTTATCGCTTTAGGTACATCGACACCACTGGTTTAAAGAAATGATATTAAGGATCACAAAGATATTTTACTTGTGTGAACACAGAACCGTACTGGTCACTGTTTTCCTGAAAGTACAGAAGTACAAATTCTCCATTATTACATTAACACTAAACTTGTGGTTGAATGCCACTTATACAGTTAGAAATATGACGAACATGATTTTAATTTAAAATATACAGTAGTACTTACTCTGCATGAATAGCGCTCTAAAATAATCAAGGAGCTTTTCCAGAGATGTGTCATCATGTAACAAAAGTTTGGAATCAGCCAAAACTTCACAGACAGATGGGACCAAGTTTAAGCAGTCAACCTCCATGGCTTGGTGATGCAGGTAACCTAAGATAGCTGTAAGATAACCAATACACACCATAATTAAAAATTTCCCACACAATTAGAGAAACAACTTACCTTTCTTATAACAAAAACTGTCATTATAACTTACAAGTTCTTCCTCAAAAATGTGAAAATTATTACTGGAACAAGGCCAATAGTTTTGGTTTTGCGATACACTGAAGACATTTGGGTTTGAGATCAAAAGATGAATGGGACTATAGATCAAAATTTCAGCTTCCATTTCCTGATATTTACATGTACATCTAAACAACTTACAACAAGCACCTTTGGGGGCAGACCCAGTTTCTAAGTGAGCAAAAGTACTGGAACAGACAGTCTTAAGCGAATTAAATAGAACTTTATTTGGTGGCATATCCCTTGCATGCAACAAGTGCGCCAAGCTAGCAACCCACTGACATCACCAAACTTTCATTCTTCGTTTGTGTTGCTTTTCCAGTGTTGTATTGCAGCTTCTTTCCAGTGTTGTATGTTTGGGGGTTTTCGCCCTTCAAGTCTCCTCTTCAGGTGGTAAAATGCATGTTCAATTAGGTGAAGGTCTGGTGATTGACTTGGTCAGTTAAAAACCTTCCACTTTCCCCCCCTGATAAAGTTCTTTGGTGTGTTGGCAGAATTTTGAAATATTGAAAACAAAAAGTAAATGTTCAATATCATGAACATTTAATATTCAAGATTCTGCACCATTTCTAGGTCCCTATTTAAATGTAAGCAATTTGTGATATTGACCATGTTGACTGCTTTGTACAAAAGGTCAGGTTTCAGATTTCCTATTCTATTGAAGAATGTGTTCAAACACTGATGCCCAAGATTTAAAATGTAAGGTTTTGAATAAACTTGTGAAGTCCATGAAAGCTTGAGTTCCCTCGGTCATTAAAGTAAAAAAGTGGACGTTCCAAATACCAAGAAACTCTAAAATTCTTGTAAATATTTCAAAGATTCTACTCTGCATGTGTCCTATATATTGATTTACCATTATTCTTTTTATGCAAAAAAGTGAGTACATAAAATACACTTTTTATTAAAGAGGAAAAAAGGTTGAAATTCACACTGAAAGAAAAAATATATATATATTACAAAGAGGGGGTAGGGAATTACATACATCCTCATTTGCAAGTGAATCACCATTCTGCTGAAGTATGGTAGCAAATACAAATGGGACAAAAACACCCATACATACATGCATACAGTGGATATAAAATTCTACACACCCCTATTTAATTAGCAGGTTTTTGGTTTTGTGATGTGAGGGGGGGATTAAATGAATAAATAAACCTGGTTTAATAAGTGTGCATAGCCAAAAACTAATACTTGAAGCACCTTTAGATTTAGATCATAACATTCAATCTTTTGGGTAAGAGGCAATCATTTTGGCACATTCTGATTTCGCAGTATTTGACATTTTCTCCAAAAGCATTTTAACAGTGTCAAATTGGCTGGGCATCTCCTGTCACACTAAAAAGTGAAATCTCATATCGTAAGTATTTTAGAAGAAGCCTTATGATTTTGTGGCAAAATTGACTGGTATTTGCAGCTGTTCATTATACCCCCCACTCTGATTAAAGCCCCAGATCCAGCTGAAGAAAAGCAACCCCAAAGCATGATGCTGCTGCCTCCAAGCTAGACCATGGGGATGGTAATCTTTCGGTGATGTGTTGTGAAAAAGTTTTTCTGGGTTAGACTTATGGTCTGATCATTCATCACATAAAACATGAAGAATTCAGGAGACCGTCATCACATGTAGGAAACAAAGAGGTTCAGGAACTGATCTTGGCATCAGTTATTCTTGTGAACATCGGTCTTAAATAACGAAAACCTTCGCTTTCTTTGTTCAGTACTTTCAGGAAATTCCTCATGAGTCCCAGTTTTATGTGAAGAGGAGGCAAAAATATCTTTGACAGGTTGACAAGCGATTCATGTGCCACATTTTTCTGTCCTGGAACTAATTTTTTACAGAGTGGCCAGTTCTTTCGAGAATAGTGCAACTGTCACGGCTGTCTCATTCACAGATGAAACAACAGTACTTTGTATGGCAGAGCTGCAGTCCTAGTAACAGAGCAAAACCTTTAAGATCTTCACTATCTACATTAACCAAATGAGCAGGATCGGTGTATGCAAGCCACCTTTAGAGCATGCCGAGACAGCATCAAGCTCGTTCAGACCTGCCCAGGCATGCCCAGGATGCCACCTTCCACAGAACAGCTTCCAACCTGGCCTGATTCCATGCTGGACATGCCCAGGCTGAACAAACCGTTGTTGATAAGTCACTTACGGGAGTGAAAATGTTTGGATACAAATATAAGAAAAAATCATGACAAAGGTGAAGATTTCTCTGAAACGGTACGTGATGGGTAAATTTTGATGTCATATTTGTGATCAGAACCCAAAAATCTAAAAGAAACACCCAACAGTGTTCAAGAAGCAAAAACTTTGTTGTGCAGTGTTATTTGAATATTGCTGTAGGCCTCTTGGCAGCGGTTA
This sequence comes from Parauchenoglanis ngamensis, assembly GCA_030014255.1. Classification (NCBI taxonomy): domain Eukaryota; kingdom Metazoa; phylum Chordata; class Actinopteri; order Siluriformes; family Auchenoglanididae; genus Parauchenoglanis; species Parauchenoglanis ngamensis. The sequence continues at coordinate 2,117 of JAQMYM010021610.1, read as the reverse complement.
AAGATCTTGGCATGACTGACTCCAGTCTCATTTGGAGCCCATGCACGTATCACTAGGCCTTATTTCATCTCAGAAATATTGCTAAGAAAATAATGTCACTATATAAATTGCAGAAAAACTAGTTCATTACATTGTTTCCTGTAGGTTGAATTATTGTAATGCCTTGCTGTCCGGATGCTCCAGTAGGTGCATAAACAAGCTCCAGTTAGACACAGAATACAGAAGCCAGAGTCCTTACTAGAACATATAATCACCCCCATCATATCCACATTGCATCGACTCCTAATAAAATTTCACACTTTTATAGAACATAACTACTGACTTATAACATACTGAATTATTTCATGCTAAAGTACTTGAGCAAAGTTTTGGTCTCCTATGATCCACCATACCATAAAGTTACATACGAGCTCAGTGGTCAGACGATGGATCAGAAGGATCACAGGTTTAAATCCCAGAACCACCAAGCTGCAACTGCTTTGCCCCTGAGCAAGACTCTTAACCCTGATCTACTCAGTTGTATAAATCTAAAATTAAACGCCCTGTTTTGGATACTGTCCCCACCCCACTTTCACACCTTCACTCAACTCCACAGGCTGACCACTATGTTCTAGAGCACCTTCATGTCTGTGTTACCTTCTGGCTCCCACTTTCAATTATGCTGTTAGAACTAGTCTTGCTGGAGTCTCTGCTTGTACTTTGCACAGTGTACATCACTTAAACCATTAGAGTACAAGAGCATAATTAAAGGGACACATGGACAGTGTAGACCTCTGCCAAGGACAATCAATTCTATGGTATGCAAATCTGCAACCGCAATCAATTTATATGACTGAATACATGGTATCCAGGCTTCCTACCATTATGCTCACTAAATCAACAAGAAACGTCTTGCCAGGTCAGTAGCCCGTACTCCAAAAAAAAGCTTTAAACTTAGATAACAGAGTGAAAACACTAACCATTAAGCTCTACAAATATGCTAACAAAAGCTCAACATTTAACACAATTTATATCAACTGTCTATCAGTATTCAGTATAGGAGATTTCTCTGGTGCTGAAGTTTCCCTTCTCATAGAGACTCAATATTCAATAAACTTTATTTCTCTTAGTACAATATTTTAGGCTATGTGCATGACATTACCTTAGACAGAAGTTAATGTGGTTACACCCACTGAGTGGCAAAAAGACATAGGGGCACTAAGAGTTCACCTGAAATGCCACAATTTCTCCTACTATAGGCAGCCATTTGCACTATGATTAGCCACTCAGTCTGACTGAGGGGGGAACATGTTCTGTTGAGAAACTGACATCAGTGCATACCCTCTCTGTTTATCCAGAACAAAAGGAACTTTGAATCTTTAAATACATCAAGATGGTGGTCCCCAGGACAAACTGAGGAGCATCTCAGGCATCAGAAGACAGAGGATGATGAAGATGAAGCATTGTGGAAGATCAAGCCCCTTCATGGAATGTACCACCAGCAGATAGAGGAAGTGACTGACATCAAGAAATCCTACCAGTGGCTGAAAAAGCAGTCACGAAGGACAGCAGAGAAGCTCTCATCATGGCAGCACAAGAAAAGGCCCCAAGCACCAGATCTGTAGAGGCAGGGGCCTACAAAACAGCAGACAAGACCCAAAGTACAGCTTGTGCAAAGATACTTATACTATCCAGCACATAGTAGAAGGGTGCAAAATGCAGGCTAGGACAGAATAAACTGAAAGGCATAATCAAGTGGCAGGGATAGTGTACAGAAAAATCTGTTCAAAGTATGGGCTAGAAGTTCCCAAGACCCGATGGGAGACACCACCAAAAGTGGTTGAGAAAAGAGCCAAGATCCTGTGGAACTTCAAGTTCCAGACAGATAACATCAGAGAAGACCAAAAGAAGCTAGTCTGATCTAGTCCAGGTATGTTGTCTTGTTCAATAAGTCTCGTTCCAGTAGCCCACGTTTCACCAGTATGTCCTGGTTCCTCAACAACTGATGCCAACCATGTTAACCCAGGCAACTTCCGAGCCGGTATGGCTTTGTATTCAAGTCACTCACTCATGTTCCGAGGTAGGCCTGGGCTAGCATTAGGGGTCCAAGGGGCTAAAGTTCTTGGCAGCATTATATA
>JAQMYM010021462.1:0-21134 GCA_030014255.1 Parauchenoglanis ngamensis | reverse complement strand
TCTGACGAGCGGCCTGTATGCTGGCATTAGCATAACAGTGATGTGGTCTGAGTAGCCGAGGTGGGGGCGGGGCTCCGTGCGGTATGCGCCGGGAATGTTGGTGTAAACAAGATCCAGCGCGTTTGTCCCTCTCATAGCAAAGTCCACATACTGGTGGAATTTCTGGAGCACTGACTTGAGATTTGCCTGGTTGAAATCTCCGGCGACAATGAACAGTCCATGTTTGTATGTATACACATAGTGGACAAGAGTCAAAGTAAATGAAGGACTCAAATGATTAAAACTTAGAATTAAACAGCTTCATCAAGTGGATGGAAAGCAGAGTGCAATTCCTTACACCCTCTATTTAATAGAATCTTAGTACTGAAGAAAGATTTGTGACTTTTGAAATTTTGAATATAAACAAATAATTGGTCAGTTAAATAAAGACTATAACACTAATTTATAATAATTTAAAGCAGGTCGGTGTGATGTGACCTAATGCAAAGCGGAGTTAATGTTGCCACCAAGAAATGGAGTATTGTATAATGGCAAGCGTTTCATTCATTTTGTTCCTAACTTCCATAATCTCAAAGCTACTGATTGTGACAATTCTTTTTGTTAAAAGCATTTCCCCTCTGACTGAGACTAATCAGCATCAGTTCCAGCCTAGCATTGTCTCTCTGATCACTTTCTTCCATTAAACATGTTCCTGATCTCTTGGGAATCTCCACAGCAAGACCTGTATGATCCAGCATATTTCCATTTCTAATTTAAAATTATATAAATATAATAAAGGAACATTTGAAGTTAAAAGAGACAGAAAAAGAGAAACCATGAAACACATTTTCTTGTAAAAAAAAAAAAAAAAGCTTTTATACTTTTTTTTGTAACCTGTTTAATAAATATTTAATAAATCTATGGAGAATTGGCATGTCATGGTCTTTTATTTTTCGTTTGATAAATGGTTAATTTGCTACTCATAAGCACTCCATGATAAGATCCATTGTTGAAGGTTCAGATATAAAGTAGATAACAGTTATATATTACTTTGTAACACCATGTACTGTATGGTCATCATACTTATAATTATTTAATTGATCTCAGTTTAAACTATGATGTTGTGGTAATGGTTGCTCTTTAGTTTCCTATGTTAAATGGTTAATTGAATACACATACACATGTTGGTTTTACTCTCCTAGTGAGGATCTTCCAATGACATAATGATTAATGCTTCACAGGCACCTAAACCTAACCCTAACCTTTGTAGTGGATAAAAAAACAGGCATAAAACAAAAAAAATGTGTATTTTTATGGGCAATCAACTAAGAAGAAGTTTTAATTGAAGAAAAAACAGGTGCTCTGGCTTAGAGATGAGCCCAGCTGGGGAGTGAGCAAAACCACACACAGCTGGGGTGAAAAATAATAGTATATACATTCAAGACAAGAATCACGAGAAAAAACGGTCGAGCAAAACACAGTAGTAAAAAACAGGTGCCGAAGAAGACGTTGGAAGCCGCAAAAAAGCAGCAGGGGCCCCCCAAGAACTGTAAACAGTCTAGTGCACCTTAACGTCATTAATGAAAAGGAAACTTTTTGTATTTTTGTTTAAAAAATAAAAAATATATAAGGGTATAAAAACTTTATAAGCACACTCACACACAAGATGGATGCATGTTTGTTTTTCTATCACGAGAATGCTCTACCTGCCAGTTAAGGCAGAAATCAACCAGACTCTTGTCTCAAGACCAAACTGGTTTTAGTAAAAATAGACATTCCTACTTTAATATACAGCATTTATTCAATATTATCTATTCAGCCTCTGAGAAAGTCCCAGAAAGTGTTGAATTGAAAACATTGCATTGAATGGAAAATTTTATTTGCTTTTTTTGACAATTTTGGTTTTCTACCAAATTTTATTTCGTGGATTAAACTATTGCACACTCATCCTTCTGCCTCAATTTGTACCAACATCCAGCGGTCTACACCATTCAGCTTAAACTGCGGAACCCACCAAGGGTGCCTTTGAGCCCTATGCTCTTTGATTTGGCCATTGAACCACTTTCTACAGCCTTTTGTAGCTGTAAGGACATATCTGGTATTTGGAGGAACAACACAGAGCATGAAGTTTCACTCTATGCTGATGACCTGCTACTCTTTGTTTCTAATCCCGACACTTCATTGCCCTTTGCCTCAACCAGTTACAAATGAAATCTCCGTGAAAGTGAAAGTGAAAGTTTTCTCTATTAATACAGTACAAACTTTTCCAATCAGCCTTTCAAAATTGAGAAAGATACGTTCTCACATCTGAGTATTTCAATTACAAGGAAATTTAAACAAATATTATCACAATGGTCACCTATATTTGGCAGGATAAGCACCCGCATCTTAAAAAGACCAACCTTTAAAAACCCAAAGCTACAGGTGGACTGGCTCTTCCAATTTTCATTTCGTCATTCTTTTACAGTCAGCCTGACTGTCCTGATTGGGTTGCAATGGAGTTACGCTTGGATGACAAGCTGTCTCTTCCTACATTTCTTGGTTCTTCACTACCTCATACACAATGGTTGGCAGGCATTATGTCTTGCTTAAAATAAGAGAAAATCAGATATTCACTTCATTGGTCCAGTGAAAATTTTCTTGAAATATGGGGTCCTTTTTCGAATAAATTTCAGAATTTGTAATTATGATGTACTTCATGTTCTTTTGTCTTTCTAATGAGCTAATGTCTGGAATTTATGCCATTTTAAGTACTGTATGTATTCTATTAACTGATCAGCTCAGACAAGCCAGTTGTTTGTGCATTGTAACTTTGTATGCTAAGATTTTCCATTATAAATAAATGTGACTACTCAGCGAAATTTATTAGTATCAGACTCCTTCCTGAAAAGATCTTGTTATTTTGTGGGGGTTTTTTCAGTTCCTTGTCAGACACTCGAACCAGAGAGGACACAAGTGCAGATCCGGAGCTTTATCCAGCAGAAGTGCAAAATAACAGTGATACAAACTCGTAGTCGATATGCAGGCAGGGGTCAAACGATCAGGCAAACAGTACAAACTAGAGCAGACAATATCGTAAACAGGAAAACTAGCAAAGGTCATAAACGGGCAAACAGATATCATCAGAAACGCTCGGCAAATAGGCTGTAGGCAAACTATTGCTTCGCGGGGAGCATGAGTCTGAGTAAGAGTATACATAGTCTGTGAGGTGATGGGCTGCAGCTGCAACTAATTAGAACTCCGGGGAGGGAGTCCTAGTGCCTGAATGTTCAGTGGTAGACCTGACAGAGCCCCCCCCCAAAGGGCTACCTCCGGGAGCCGAACGTGTCCGAGGGCGTCCCCGAGGTCGAGGTCCTGGTTGAGTGGGGTGATCCTGGTGAAACTGCTGAATTAACAACGGGTCCAGAATGTCTCTGGCTGGCACCCAGCACTGCTCCTCGGGGCCGTAACCCTCCCAGTCCACCAGGTATTGCAGCCCCTCCTTTCTTCGCCGTGACTGCAGGATGTTCCTCACAGTGTAAGCAGGTTGGCTGTCAATTTCCAGGGGCGTGGGAGGGACGGTGGGTGGAGAGTCGGAGTCGAGAGGACCAGAAATGACCGGCTTGAGCTCTGAAACATGGAACGAAGGTGTGATGGGGCTTTGATGGGGGAGTTTCAACCTGTAGGTAACTGGGTTGATCTGGCGGGTGATAAGATATGGGCCAATGTATCGGGCACTGAGCTTTCTGCAACCGGGAAGGCCCTGCAGGTTCCTTGTGGAGAGCCACACTCGGTCCCCCGGTTGGTACGCAGGGGCGGCGTTCCTGCGGCGGTCAGCTTAGCGTTTGTTCGTGTCGGCAGACCGTCTGAAGTGTTGGTGGGCAGTTTCCCAGACCTGTTTGCTGCGGGTAAACCACTCGTCGACTGCTGGTGATGATGTAGGGTTGGCGTTCCACGGGAATAGCGGTGGCTGGAAACCTAGAACACATTGGAATGGTGTTAATTTAGTGGCTGAATGACGAAGTGAGTTTTGTGCATACTCTGCCCATGGAAGAAATCTCGCCCAGTCGCCCTGATTGTGGTTGGAGAATGTCCTCAGGAACCTTCCAATTTCTTGGTTAACCCTCTCTACCTGTCCATTAGACTGAGGGTGGTAACCTGAGGTCAGACTCACAGTAACGCCCAATTTTTCCATGAAGTTCTGCCATATCTGAGAGGTGAACTGAGGTCCTCGGTCACTGACTATGTCCTCCGGGAGTCCGAAGAACCTAAAAACTTGTTGAAACAGGGTTTCAGCTAAAACAAAAGCACATGGTAATGCGGGAAATGGCAGCAGACGAATGGACTTGGAAAAATGATCTGAAATAACTAAAATGATGGTGTTACCTTCCGACTCTGGAAGGTCAGTCACAAAGTCGACGGCGATGTGGGACCAAGGACGTTGCGGGATGGGCAGGGGTAACAGTTTCCCTGCCGGGAAGGTTCGAGGTACATTGGCCTGAGCACATGAAGAACACGAGTGTACAAACATATTGATGTCATCAATCATATTGGGCCACCGGTACTTCTCCCGGAGGAGATCGTGTGTTCTACGGGTGCCTGGGTGTCCCGTGGCTGGCGATGTGTGTGCCCACGTGATTATTTTAGCTCGTAGTTGCTGAGGTACAAAAGTTCGTCCTGGGGGACAGTTCTCTGGGGTCTCTTCAGTGCTGAGGCTTGCTAACTCTTGGTCGAAGTCCCAATCTATGGTATTAACCAGGCATGTAGGAGACAAGATGAGTTTCGGTTGGTTATCGTCTGTACTGGAAAGATGTACACGTGACAGGGCATCAGCCTTGACATTTTTGGAGCCTGGGATATAGGAGACCTGAAGTGAAATCGATTAAAGAAGAGCGCCCAACGAGCCTGGCGAGGGTTGAGACGTTTGGCCAGGCGTAGATATTCCAAGTTTTTATGATCTGTGAGTACCAGAAATGGATATTCTGCCCCTTCCAGCCAGTGTCTCCACTCCTCTAGTGCCAACTTAATGGCCAAAAGTTCGCGGTTACCCACATCATAGTTGCGTTCTGCGGGAGTGAACTTCTTAGAAAAGAAGGCAATGGGGTGTAGTCTGTGTTTCTCCCCCAATCGTTGGGACAAGATGGCCCTGACACCCAAGACCTGACACCGTTCAGCAGGTACTCAGTGAGATGGTACCAGAGAAAGATGGATGTGTATGTTGATGGCGTTCACTGCTTCTACTATGTTCTAATACTACATTTAACTTCATGATTGCCATGGAAGCATGTGCACAAGAAGGTATCCAGGTGATATTCATTGGCACTAGTGGTTATTATAGAACTAGGGTTATTTATATACCTTTGCACAAGTATGTGAAGTACATATAGTAACTATAGTAACCAAAAGGTAAGGAACAGATGGACACTTCCTTGACAGTTTCTTAATGCTTCATGAAAGTGCTGTTAATAAAACCAAACTAATAACTTGTAGTATGAGGGTAAAATATATATATATATATATATTCAACAGTCTCAATCTACTCATTAATATTTAATTATGGTTAATATATAAAATAGAGGCACATACCTACAAGATAACATTACTAAAGTCAGAGGTTTTAACATACATGTTTTATTTATGCAAGGTTTATTAATTTATCAGCAAGCTGGATGAGAGCTAAATACATACAAACATTAATCTAATCTTTCTGTACTTGAGGTTTATAATAGATTTGCATTATGTGTTAAAGCATTGAGAATTTCTGGCATATTCTTTCCTTCATGGCAGTCTCATACACATCTAAATCTAAATCCTAGAGAATGTTCTTCATTTGTTCAACCATCTTTCACTCATGATCAAAAGTGTTCTTAACAATCTAATACTGTGGTCTTTTTAGTCTGGCAGGTCCTCCTAATAGCGTGTGACAAACCTAATAGCGTGTCTGTGTATCAGATTGATTTATTCAGATGTTTAAAGACGTCGACAACAAATTCCAGATGCAAATGCCACATGTAGAACCAGGATGAAGCATTCTGTTAAATTTTGTGAACTGATGAATACCACACAGCTGACCAAAGGAACAACTAGGCAGACAACTGGCTAAGTACTTCTGGTCCCCTAAAATGGGAAGACATTATGTAAAAGGTCTGTAATTCCAGCACTGGTTACCCATTATGGATATATCCTTGAATTAAAGCAGACATTAACTGCATAGTCACATCAAATCCAGTGTGCTGTAGTACAAAACCAAAACAACAATAATTCCCCCTTTTTTATTGGGTGGTGGTGGATCCAGATCCTATCATGGGGACACTGGGCATGAGGCAGAATACACCCATGATGGGACACCTCATGTACTATACACACACACTGACTCCACATGGACACAGTGAGAACATGAGAAATTCCACATAGACAGTAATCCAAGCCCAACATGGCAACACCCACTGTGCCACTGCAGAAGATGACAGCGTGCAGGAGAATGCAATTTTTAGCTGCCTTTTAGCTCATTTTGGTAACTAAAACTTACTAGTTATTATTATTATTATTGCACTAAGCATTTGAGTTTTCAACTGGTAATTATGAAGCCTTGTGATAGATTGGCAACCTGCTCAGGGCGTGCCCTGCCTCTTCCCCAAAGTCTGCTGTGATTGGTTCTGGCTCCCCCATGACCATTAACAGATAAATGGCATAGATAATGAATGGATGGATGGATGGTATTTATGAGTTCAATAAAAACAGGAACACCTTTTAAGCAATTTGTCATGAAAATGAACTACCAAAGTCAAAATAATAGTGATTATCACTTGAAATGCAAATTAAATTGGCCCCCTCCAGCAAATGTGAAATGTCATACAAAAGGTCCTGGCATCTCAGCTGCATTCATTTTCTAAATGAGGTGAGTAAATAAATTGTTTCTATTTAATAATAGCAATATTTGTTACCATTATTACAAATTCAACAAAGACAAAGTGCAATCTGCCATGATGTAGAAAGTCAAAATAATGGTGATTAGTAAGTGAAATGCATGATGACTCAACCCTCTTGAAAGAAATGTGCAATGTCACACAAAAGGTCCTGGGTTCTTAGTTACATTATTCATTAGGCATGATAAGTAAAGAAGCTGTTGGTCTAATTATTGTAGCTATCATAATAATATTGCACTCATACAGGCAGTTTGAATACAGGCCTTCTACTGTAGCAGACAAATCTAGATCAGGGGTTGCCAACTGGAGGACTGCAGTGTAAATGCAGACTTTCTATTTAAGTGGACCAAACTGAAAAAAATACTGTATCAGAGCGTTCAGTGTACGAAAAATAAACATAAACAGCAATAAACATAAACCAACTTGGCTTCTGTCGCAGGTCCTCTATCACTCGATCAATTGATTCAATCACATACACTTATGTAAGTTATTTACCTGAAGGTATCTGACAAGAGTATACCTCTGGATCTAAAGACATTAAGTCAGAAAGTAAAGGCTTTTCAAAGATTTCCATAGACTTTTCATTTCATTTACCCTCTCTGGTGTGTTTAGTGAGGTAATGACACGGCTTAAGCAAAAAAAAGAAAAAAGAAACATCAACCATGAAAAACGACAAATGGACAAATGGACCTTCTTGCTTCAAAACCAAAACTGATGTATCAGATCTTTACAGAGTCTGTGGCACTAGTCAAAAGTGGTAACGTGAAGTGCAAGTGTGAAACAAAACCATTTCAAATTATTTTCTACATATAAATGAACTACTCATAAATGGTGAAGCATTAAAAAGTATCTGTTGTCATCATTCAAGCACATAATTGCTAATATGAAACAGCATCTTCACTAGGCATTGCTGGCAGGCTACTGGTCATATGATTGTCAATAAGACCTAAACACAACAAATCTATAATTTTGAAGCAGGTTATGGTCAAAATGCAGGCAGGCCTCACCAGAGACACAAAGCTGGCGTGAGGCTTCACAAAGTAACACTGAGAGCTGAGATATTGAAAGGGATCAGTGTGATTGCAAACATGTGTGTCATTAGAAATCAGGTAACTGAGCAGGGATAGGTGCTGTATTATGACATTTGGGCTGAGGATCATGGGCATTTGGGAGTTGTAGCCACTGGCGTTACTATCGTGATGAAGATCAAAATATTGGTGATTATCAATTGAAATACAAGACGGTTGGCCCTTTCAAATGGATGTGAAAGGGCTTTTCAGTTGCATTATTTATTTAGACATGATTAAAGAACTCATGATTTGTTTCCATAATAATGTTAATGATTGTTATTCTTATTAGCAAAAGTAAAAGTTTGTACTGATACATTTGAATACAAAATGCAAAAATTAGTATAAAAAAAACCTCAAATCATATGACACACCCAAAAATGTAGTTTGCACATCATTTCATGCATTGTTATGAAAGATGAAGTAGAACACAAACTGCAAGATCACAATATGATACGATATGACAGATATGATAATCATTCCAGATGTGGAACGACACCTTGAGGGCATGATCCATCTGTAACTGATTAAAATTCCGCATCTAAGGGATCTTCAGTGGGGCAATTAGTTAAGAAAGTTCTCAGTTCAATTCCTAGCAACACCACAAGCATCTGGCACCATTCCACTCCAGGACAGCACAATTGGCAGTGTACTCATTGGATGATAAGCAGGGATTAGTCATTCCACCCTGTCATTTTCAGAAAGATGCCAGTCAGTTGAAAACATCTGTTAGGTTGTGTATGCAAAACTGGGCAATTAACATAAGTGCCCCAAGTTGTACAATGAAATTAGGTGAGTTGCATTTCTAAAGGATGCAGATGCTGGTTAGAATGCACCATCTTAGATTTGATAGCTACTGTTTAATTCAGATTCATTTATTCAGTCATATACTTGAAATCCCTGCTGTAGGTAGAATAACAAGTGATCCTTTTTCGGAAATTCTTTTCATAGTGCAGCTTTTTATTGAGCACTAATTAAACCCCAGCAGACCTCTCTGGAAGATAGAGGAAATAGCAAAAATAATACCAACCACATGAAAGGGAAATCAGTCGCACCCACACTGTTTATGCAATACCATGGATTTCCCAGTGATACAAACTTTCCATCAAAAAGAAACATATACTTGTGTATACTCTTCATTTGAAGGCTTGCTGTCCCTGATCATTAAATGTCTGTTGTATACAGCTCTTGATGTTTCATTCAACCAAAGAAATGATCTCAGTATTATTCTGTCAGTCAGCCTGAAGAGTCATAACAAGTAAGCAAGATTACATTGATAAATTGGAAGGAATGGATGATAAACACATCTTCACAATTAAAACTTCAGCACTAGCACCAGTGATTTAAAAATCTATTTGCCATCAATCAAGTGTGTCTATGAGTTATCTGATAAGGCTTTAGACAAATCAATTTCAAGTACCAAGCCTCGTTTTGTCTGTCGGTCTTTTTGGTTATTTACCATGTTTCTCTTTCCTGATTATGATTCAGTTTCATTCTCTGATATGTTGTTTGTTTGTTTCGACTTAACCGTGCCTGTTTACCAACTTTAAGTTTGTGTTTTGGATTTGTCTGCTACAGTTTCCAGTGCTAATAAAACACTGAAAGTGCACCTGCATCTGTCTCTGGCCTTATTCTGTGACAGTGTCTCTCCACCCTAAAAGAAGGTATATAAAAAAAATCTTAGTTAATACAATAGCAAAGTTAACCAAGAACAAGTATAAAAACAGCAGTATATAGTAGCAATGACTTTATGATTTTTTTTCAATGACAAATTTGAAAATATTAGGCAAAAATCTCTGAGTAAAATTGACTAACTTTGTAAAAAAAACAAACAATATAATTGCACCAGTAGAACAATTAGAATCATTTGCTGCCATCCAACAGGCTGAATTAATTTAAATTATTTCCTCTTCAAAATAATTAAACCTTTGTACTAGAACTCCTACCCACACATTTTCTCAAACAGATACTAACATAAGCAATCAATCCCCTATTAAAAATAAATCAAGTCTTCCCTTAGTACTTGCTATGTACCTAAATAATTAAACCTAGCAGTTATCAATCCTTTGTTTAAAAAGGTTTAAAATCTCAACCCATGTCACCTATCTAACTATAGGCTTTAATCAAACTTTTATCTCCAAGATCCTAGAAAATGTTGGAGCTCAACAGTTAGGCTTATACTTTATTTGCATAGGAATAATATTCATGAAATCTTTCAGTCAGGATTTAGGCCTCATCACAGTACTGAGACAGCGCTGGTTAAAGTGGTAAATGACCTACTACGGTTGTGTAGCTTTGTTATGAGGTTTGTGTCTCCTTGCTGGTGTTGAGAACAGTTTTAGATATACAGTACTGCAATTAATCGAGTCAATAGGTGGATTTTAAGCAGTGCTGGAAATGGAATGAGGTTCCTCTCAGCCTCCCTAAAAGTCATTTTTTCCAATTCAATTAAACCTTCTCAGATGTTGTAATTTCTTTTCTCATAAACGTAATAGCTGACAAAAGATCAAGCATCGTAAAACTGTCCCCAGACGTCTCACTTTCATTTTCATTTTGTGATTGCTTGGTTTGAAGCAAACCAGAGACAGGGACTCTGAAGCTTTCCACTATACTGCTTTTCACAAAAATTAGTCTGCCTAATTGTAGTTGACAGGTTCATGGGTTTACCTCCCAAGTTAGATGATGAAGTTGTTAAGGAAAATTATGAAGTTGCTGTTGCAGACAGCTATGAAAATTTCTCATTTTTGCCAAAAAATCTTTATTGTGGACAGATGAATATAAAATGTTTTAAGAATATTGACCCTGAAGTTAGCTACTTAAAAATACAGGCACATTTGAGAGAGATTAGGCCAAATTTCAAAACTATATTTGAGAAAAGTGGGGGAAAATCCAATATAGATTGATAGATAAATTTTAGCTTTTTCTGTCATGCGATACATACTCTAAGCCCTGAGCTATCTGCTTACAATTTTTGTCCTTCATTATTTTGTCATTAATCCCTGCCACTTCACTCTGTACTGTTTTCATTTTTCTTCCTCTTATTAATTCCTCTTTCAATTTGACCTTCGAAGGGCAAGTCTTTGTGCAAGTTAGGGACACATCAATGAGATGGGGATCCTTTAGGAGGGTTCCTGATATGTTTAATTTTATTACTGTATGTTTGTTAACTTATTCCTTAATCCCATAAAATGTGGATATATTATGGAGTATTATATACATGTAATGTGTGTACAATTTGTAAAGTTTATGGAAATTTACTAAAATATTTCCATTTGTTGGTTGTCAGAAAGTGTACATTCCATATACTCCATAATATACTCCATAATGTACCAGCTATTTTTTGTCTTGCCTGAAATGTTAACTGGGCAAAGCCAAAATGTTTGGAGGATGTCATCTATGCTTGGAATGCATTCAACGAATGCATTCAGTAAGACCCTGTTGGAACATTTTATTGTGTGTGATATGCAGTCTGTAGTTTATTTTGAATCACACGAGTTGTTGGTTTATAGTTGCTCGTCATGGTGAATGTGAATATCTACAAGCCTGGAATAAAGTTTCAAGTGAACTCAAATTGACTCAAATCGGAAATGGTAGGCATTTTATTGCATATAAAAACTATGATATATATTTATTTATAGGGAACACACTGCTAACAGTGCAGCAACTCACACACACTGGAAAGTACTGGAAACCCTCTCCAGAGCTCCCTCTAGAGGCTGACAGGATGGCCACTGTTCCAGCGTTGCCTCGGCAACCTGAAAAGGCAGCCTGCACTCCATAATTTCCTCAGCAGGCTGAGAAGTCACCCTGCACCCCAGCAGCCTGCATTCCAGAGCTCCCTCGAGAGTCTAAGAGGGCGGCCTGCACTTCAGAGCACCAACCAGAAATTAAGTATTCTCCCAACCTTGAGCTTCAAAATGGAAGTTGTCTCCCTGTCTGAGCCCACAACCACATCTACGCCTGAACCCAAGTCTGAGCCAACACCTGAGCTGGCAATACAGTCTGAGCAAATCTCCAAGGCAATTCCAGCCTCAAAGCCTGTTAAAGATGCACAGCCTGTTCCTGTTCAATTTGACCAGCTTGTTCAAGACATATATTATGTCTTGCATATTATATTATATTAGCACGTATTCCAATTGCACAGCCTGTTTCAGTTGCACAGCCAGTTCCAGTTGTAGCGCCTGCTCCAGCCATGGCCACAGAGGCAGAGCCTGCTGCAGCCACAGCCCTGTCATGGAGCCTGTTCCAGTTCCAGTCACGGAGCCCGTTCCTGTTCTAGTTCCAGTCACAGAGCCCCTTCCAGCTCCAGTTCCAGCCACAGCACTAGCTACTGTTCCAGTCACGGAGCCTGTCCCAGTCCAGGCTCCCTTGCCCAAGTCCATGCCCGAGTCTATGTCCGAGCCTGCAGGCCCGGGTCCCCAAAGAACAACCTCATTGGGCACTCTGGGAGTAGCGCCTTTGTGGGGTTCTGTCATGGATTTTCCCTTGGCTGCGTGCACAGAGCGCTACTTGAATTCTGCCGCACACAGTGCTCTCTCTTTGATTTTAGCTGTGCTCAGTGCTACTGCACGTATTTCTGGGTTCGCATGATGGAACTAATGGCCAGCACTACAATACCCAGCATGCATCGTGGTCCCATGTAAGTGGAAACTTGGTTACTCTTGGCTGCCTTGCGTTAGGACTTATTATGGACACTATTTAAGGACTCCCTTGCGCACACTACAATTGCAAAGCGTTAACTTATCTCACAAGTTATAGCCAAGATTATTGTTTATAATCCCTTTCTCTTTGGTTTTGATCTTTGTGTGTTATTTGGATTTTGTCTTTGCCTTGCCTCTGCTGCTGTTGTTTGTTGTGTGTTTGACCTGTGCCTGGATTACTTCATCTGTTTGTGGATAATCTCCATTGTACCTATTTGCCTTTGTGTTGACCTCTGCCTGTTTCTACTCTGCCTTTGCCTTACGTTTTGGATCTGTTCATCTGCCTGGATCACAATAAACTTTTTTGATTCTTCCTGCATCCTGCACATGCATACAGCCTCACCCTGCACCTCCTGACAGTTAAATAATAAACTATGTTAAGTATGTTACTACAGACTAATCTGTTTATAATTATACTTTTAACATTGCTACCTTTTACCTCTAAACGTTACTGTCACATTGCCCCACCACGGACTCGATTTCCCAGCAGTGTCTGCGGCCTCCAGGCGGGTTTGCAGCGATTCCAGGCTGAAGCTAGTTGGACTTAATTATGGACACTATGTAAGAATGAGTGTTTGTTTGAGTTTTGGTAAGCGTTAAATTAAATTCAAAGTAGGGGGACATGAGTAAAGTTTTTGCCAAGTTGCATATGCTTGTTTCTTTGTTTTTGCATTAGCCACAATCTTTGTTTTTTCACCCTTTTGCCAAGGGATTTGGACTCAGTCTACCTGTGTTTGTTTTCATTCTGTTTTCACATGTTTAGTTTTACTTTGCATCCTATTGGACATCCAATTGGATGCCCTATTGTTTATTTACTTGCTGATTTTTATTAAAGCATTTTCCATGCGCTTACATCCAGCCTGCCTCCCTTATCTGACAGTTACAAAGCACTGACCCTGGAGACTTTTTCCAACACTACTATATAGTCTCCACAAGAAAACTTAAGAATAGCAACAATTACACACATTTTTACATGTTTATGTATGTAGGTACAAGTCTGTGTGCAAGTTGTTACTATAGAAATGATAATACATTAGACAGAATAAATTGAGATCAGCCTGTGATTTGCCTTGCAGCCATAATTACTGCCAAAGCTGCTGTTATAGAAAAGTAATCACCAACGTCTGACCAATCAGAATTGAGCTGTACATTTTTAATTGGTGTGGCAGTCATGCCCCTTGGTTGAAAAAAATACAGCAAAAAACAGGGTTGAATTCATTATATTCTGTTCATATTTATGTTCAGGTAGACTTGATTGTCCAGAACAAAAGAGTCTCTCAAGTACAAATCAACGCTTGCAGAAAGGTCACATAAACTTCACATGGGAATATTCCTATTAATCAAATGTGAAATTTCCCCATGTGGCTTTGAGACACTTCACACATTTTCACATGTGAATATATCCCATTGTCACATACGCCAGGTTCGTTGGGACACATACGCAGGTGAGAGGGCGGTTTTGTAAAACTCATTATATTTTAATGTCCAAACATACACACACAAAATAAGCGGAGGTACAAAACGCCAGGCAGGAGAATAACTCAAATAACATAAACTGGTAGAGCAATTAACAGACAGAGTGTTACCGGTAATCCAAAGTGAGGGAGGAAGTCCAAGCAGAGGTTCCACACTGCAAAACAAACAGAGCACCAAAGGATAATCCAAACCACGAGAGTGAGTGTCCAAACAAAAATCCGAAACAGTCAGTACACAGAGCAAAGGGATAATCCAAAACGCGAAAGTGAATGTCCAGGCGAAAATCCAACACACAGTCAGTACACAGAGCACAGGATAATCCAAACGCGAAAGTGGAAGTCCAGACAAAACTTCATACACGAAAGAATCCAGCACGGGAGATCAGGCACGGAGATCAGACGCTAACACAGGGTCGGGCCAGCGTGGCGTGAAGAAACGCACAATGCTTCGACAAACACGAAGCGCAAACCGGCATCCTTAAAAACGCCGCTGATTGTCACTGAGATTGGAAACACCGGAGTGGCGAAACCTCGCTGGGAGAGCATGCGCACGAGAGTTGTAGTTCTTTGTAGTTCGCGGCATAATGCGGAAGCGCGCTTCCGCACACAGCGCGACGGAGGCAGCGAGAACACAGTACGTGCCGCTGAGCACGCGAGCCTGCCGTGCGGCGGAGAGGGACAGAGTCGCGACAGTAAGTAAGTAAGTAAATAAATAAATAAATAAATAAAGCACCTGTTTCGAACATTCCACAAGTAAACTTGTTCATTAGTAGCAGGTGAAACTATAATGATAATGGGTATGAAAGGGACATTGTGGTTCATAAACGAGGATAGGACGAGGTTCACCAACATACAATTTCTCAACATTTCAGTTTTTCAACATGCAATTGCAAGACATTTAGGGATTTCAACATCTACAATTCATAATATCATCAAAAGATTCAGAGAATCTGGAGAAATCTTTGCACGCAAGGGATAAGGCAACCAACATTGAAAGACCATAACCTTCAAGCCCTCCGACGGCATTACATTAAAAACTGACATGATTGAAAAAAAGGACATTATTACCTGGGCTCAGGAACTCTTCAGCAAATGATTGTTGGTAAATACAGTTTATATTACTGCATCTATAAATGCACAGCAAATGACATATGCCAACATCCATAAAAGCCGCCAAATTCTCTGGGCCCGAGCTCATCTGAGATGGACTGACGAAGTAGAAAAGTGTGGATGGTCTAATGAGTCCACATTTCAAATTGTTTTTGTAACTCATCTATGTCATGTCTTCCCAGCTAAAGTGTTAAATTACCATCCAGATACCAGTGCAAAGTTACCAGCACAAAGTTCAAAAGCCAGCATCTGCAATAGCTTGCAGATCTGTGAAGGCACCATTAATGCTGAAAGGTACATCACAAAACCTCTAGCATATTATACAGTTGGGATAATGAACTCTATTCATTATAGCCATCCTTCTTTTTATGCCAAACCCACCTTGAGTGTTTACTGCCAAAAAGCTGCATTTCTGTTTCATCAGACCATAGAATACCATTCCAGTCAAAGTTATGGTAGCGTTTCACAACTTCCAGGCACTTGCATTTGTGATTAACCAACAGAAAATGCTTTTTTCTGGCATACTTACCAAATAATCTGTTGGCATGGAGGTGGCATCTGATGGTGGTTTTGGAGATTTGGTAACCCCAGCATTTTTATTTTTCTTGTAATTTGCCAACAGTGATCCTTGGGGATTTATTGGCCTCTCTTACCATCCTCCTCACTGTATGTAGGGGCAAAGTAAACTTGGGCCCTCTTTCACGCAAGTTTCAGTTTGATGAATGGAAAGATATCCACTTTTTTTATTATTGCCCTAACAGTAGTAATAGGAATTTAAATTTTTTATAACCAGTCCTTGACTTATGAAGGTCAAGACACTTCTCCCTCATATGGTTTGTGTGTTCTTTTATCTTTTCCATGTTGATGGATGAGTAAAGAACTTTGACCTCTACGTAACCTTATATTTGTACCACAGTTAATCAAGAAGTCATGGATTACAGCTTGAAAGTTTCTACAGATTCTAATCAACTCAAATATGTACAATTTAAATGGGAAACATGCTTCAGTTACATTGTATTCACTATAATTTCCAAGGGTGCCAACAATTGTGCCACATGTGTTTTGTTGAAAATAATTATTTCTTGATAAGATTTGTTTTTGACTGAATAAAATAATTTCCATTATTGGTTGGCATTTTCTAATTTTTTTTTTCAGTGGGAGATGAAGATACTTCAACAAAAGTTGATTTTTTTTCCTCCCTTAACTCTTTTTACTTATCTTCACAAGGGGTGCCAATAATTTTGGAAGGCACTATAACCTATTAAATCACCCTGGCACATCACTCCCTCCTGCTCTTAGTTAGACGTACCTGATTGTGGGGGAAGGGTGGGTTATCTGAGCTAGTGAGTGATACTGACCTTCAAATGATACTATTAGCATCAGTAACCTACAAAAGAGATAATGTGATGACTGAATACTTAAATCTATTACATGAGAGTCAGATGTGTGTGATTAAAAGTCAGGTGAACTTGAGTGAGTGAGTTGTCTATAGTGAAGGACATGCCCCCAGAGAGCAAGCACACCTTATACCATTCTAATTCATAGTCTGTAGTGGCATTGTCTGTAGGCTGTGTTGAATCCTGGGAACTGGGGCCAAAGTGACAAACTTATTAAGTAAATCTCTCTGCATACTCAGTGGTAGGCCTAAGTAATGTTCTATATTTCCTAGACTACTTTATGAGTCTTCATAAAAACACAATTTAATGCACGTGAAGGTAATCAACAAGTGGAGCACCACAGTTACATCACCATGAACAGGACATCCCTCAAAAATTTACTAAAGAACAAGGCTAAAACGTACCAGGGAAGCTGCCACAAGACCTACATCAATATTAAATGAACTGCAGGAACATCTGGCAAGTACTGATTACTGTCTGCATGTGACAATTTCTCATATTCTTCACTTCTGGGCTATGGGGTAGTATTCTGCTCATGCTACATAACAACATGGCAGACAGCTTAAATTTGTCCTTTATTCCTATGGACCTGGCTATCCTTTATGAACAACAGATCATCCTTTTGGAGGTTTTGTTTGTCTTGCCACTTCCAGGCTACAGGTTATGGCCTTGATTTTCAACTCATAAATTAGTTGTGTCCACAAAGTTTGTACCACAGTTCGATCTTATTTGCTTAGCTGGTCCTTTAATGGAAAATAACTGTTGCAAGGCATTTATAAAGTATGAGACATCCAAGGACTCAATGACATTGTTGGGTATGGCATGGATGCTCATGCAGACAAATATTACAGTCCAGCCCTTACTGTCGGCCAGACTGCCTCTGGTGCAATGAGCTGTGATGTCCAATGGTCCAAAGATGTCCTCCCCCACACAAGTAAAAGGAGGTTCATTGCTCAGGCATTCCAAAGGTAAGTCAGCCATCTTCAGTGTTTCCATTTTTCCTCTTAGCTTTCTACAGGCAACACAGTGGTAGAGAATACAATGGATGTGCCGTTTTCCACTGATAACCCATAGTGTGGCTTGGTTGGTGGGGTTCTTGTCAGTGGGAACGTATCTCCACTGTTCTGGGCTGCCTGACTTTCTCACTTGCTGTACCATGTTATATGTAAAATCTTCTACATTCATTGTGAATGTAACCTAGAACCACTCTACTGTCTGAGTAAAAGCTCACAGAGTCAAACTTGATGTTTATCGCACTAGTTATTGTGTCTGCTATCTCGACTGTTAGAACAGTGGCACAGGGTTCCAGCCAAGGAATCGTGATATCAGGACAAGATGCAAGCTTTGCTGTACCGAATATGAAGCCAACATCTGACTTCCCAAATGAGTCAATGGCTCTGAGGTAGTCCACATCTGCGATGGCATCTGTTGATGCATCCCAAAATACATGCATCGCTTTCCTGTGAGCATGGCTAAGGGAGACAGCGGTATAGTGTGAAGTAATTCTGACTCATTCAAGATTGATGAGTGAGTCTTTCCACAGCTTGCAAGCATTAACTGCTCTCTCTAAAAGTGATGCATCCCAATCATTTGAGTCTATAGTGATTTCTGTGAGAGTAGATCTTCCTTGAATGCTCACAGGGGCAGCAAATCCCGGGGATGCCTTCATGACCTCTGGGTTATTATATGCAATCTTATATAAAAGTAGATTTGAGAGCATAACCAGGTCCTGTGTGTTGCGGAGAATCTCTATGCCCTGTTGATATATGCCAAACCATTATCCACATAGAAATTTTTCTCAACAAAATGGCTGGCTTCAGCTCCAAATTTATTTACAACTGAATCGGTAGCAGACTGAATCATCTAGCAGAACCCCAATCAGGCTGTTGTTCATATTTGGTCCAAGTAAGGACTTCATTAAGCTCCACACCTAGATGCTTGGCACTTGCATCAAAAACTACCCTTATCTGCCCAGGATTTTGGGAATAACATACCCCAAAAAACACCAGATAGCAGCATTCCTGTTCTGGTTACGGGGCGGACCAACTTCTGCATGTCCATTTTTAAATGTCTTACTCATGAAGTGCTTAAGTGCTCCTTTATCTCAGGACATTTCCTGAGCATCAGGGTAACTGAGATGATTGGCTGCCTGTTGGTGGTTATTTGGGAGTCTTTGCCACTGGGTAAGGAAGGGAAGAGGTGCAACCCAACTGTTATTGCTATCTTGATGGACTTCTTTCTCCATTAGCTTTAGAAATGCAAGATCCCCCATAGACGGAGCTGATTTCTCATCATCGCTAATGTGTCGAAAGACTGGATCACCTCCTGAATTTGTAGCATCCACCATGAGGCTCTGTTGCTGTTTCAGGAAAATTGCTATCACTATACCTTTTCTTAAATTGTATGTAACTAGTACATGGGCTCATGAGGCTAGGGTGGCCATCCACATGAACATTAGTTTTGTAGACAGTGGCTAGTGATGGCTTATGTGCACCATTGAGGCAAACCTCTCCAACTATAACCCAACCAAGGGCTAAGCATTGAGAAAGGGTGCATGACGTCGACTGCTGCATTGCTCTAGCACTTTGTGGGCTTCGATAATGTCTGTTCCCTGCAAAATGAGTACTTGAGCTTCTGAATATAGTAACGGTATCTTGGTAGCCAGGGACTTTAGATAGACTTGATGCTTTACCACATCTGGTGTTGGGATCTCTTTTCTATTGTCCGAGAGCTCATTACACTCGATGAGAGTGGGAAGGGACAATGTTGTAGTTTTGTCAATAGACTACACTAAAAGTCCAGTAGTTTGTCACCCCAATGTCTGTGTAATGCCTGCACGTGTTTTTAGAGTGCATGGTGAAGCATTGTTAGGTACATCAAAAATGTCAAATAAGGCTGACCTAGCCAAGGACTTGTTGCTTTGATCATCTAAGAATATACATGTTCTTTTCAGGATAACCTTCTGGATAAATAGTGGCAAGGCATATTTTTGCACAGGAACATAATGAATAGCCGTTCCTACAAACGTCTGTGCATGTGGTGCTTGAAACTGGCATGGTGGATTGTGCGTTTTCCTCCCCATCGTTCTGTATGCACTGTTCAGTTCAAACCCCACCATACTCCTGTGTGCTGTTCTTCAGGACCCATGGAGCCGGGCCATTGTGAAGTGCTGAAATATGATGATCACTGTAACACTGAGAGCATTGTATTTCAGCCATGCAATCTTTGGCATTTCGGGTGGTTGATGAACCACAATAGTATGTAGACTTCCCATTCAGGAAGTTTTTTCTCTCCTCAAGAGACTTTTCACAAAAGCCTCTACATTTACGTAATGTATGTGGCTTTCTGTGTAGGGGACAACCTTTGTTTGGGTTCTCAATTGCTTTTGTGGTGTCTTTCTCTTTATTTTCAGTGCCACTGGCAACGTTTGTCTTGTGTACCATAATGGAGGGACAACATGTTTTCTTCAGAAACTTCACTCACTCAATTAGTGGAGTGCCATAAAATGTAGGCTGAAAGCTTGGATCATTTCTCATATTTACTTCACAGCATATAAAGCTGGAGAAGTATGAGAATGGTGGAAAGCTGACATTGTGTTCTTGCTTGTGTCTGGTTCCCTACTCCATCCATTTTTCCTGCAATGGGAGTTTTTCTAAAATTGGGCCAATGCTATGTGCAGGATCCGAGTACCCTAAGTCAGGTAGATAGCCTTCAACCTTTGGCTAGCTCCAATTCAAGCAGAAAGTCTGCTAACTCCTGTAGATGCTGAGGGATGCTGGGAATTCTTGGGAAATTTTCAATCTTTTTAAATAGCATTATTACAATTGCCTTGACTGATCCATAACACTCCTCTAATCTTTCCCATACATGACTGAGCGCAACCGAGGGGTACTCAATGTGGACTAATCTTATTCTGTTAGCGTGCTCTGCTGAGTCTGGGCCAAGCCATTTAACTTGTAGATGTTCAGCAGGCTTCAGTTCAAGTCCCTCTATAGCATTATATAGCACAATGTGACTTTCCAAGAACCGTAGTGTTCTGATTTATAATCAAAATCAAACTTTTTCAGTTATTAACTCAAAAACAAGCCAGAAATTTTGCCAGGTATCATGTGCTGCAGTCAGTTGTATGAGAATCATTAGGTTCTTGCCTAGCACGTGGTAACTGTGTGCCTTTCTGTGGGTCAAGATATTACAAGTTCTGTGGTGTGTAGAATGGTATAAGATGTGCTTGCTCTATGGGGACATGTCCTTCATTTTTAATGAAACAAGGAAAACTGTTCCACAGAAGCATGCTGTGCGTGGTGTGGGACTGACTAATGTGGCTGATGATTATTTTATCATCATTTTATCATCATTATTTTATCAACCATTATTATGCTTATGGAACCATATAAACTGCCTCAACATACACCTAGAACTGTGTTGATGCCGTTGGACTGCTGTTGACATGAGCGGTTCTGCTACAATGGCATAGGACTCGAATCACCACGAACAGTCTTGC
>JAQMYM010020966.1:0-21227 GCA_030014255.1 Parauchenoglanis ngamensis | reverse complement strand
TGGATAAGAGGTATAGATGATGGGTGGATGGATAAGAGGTATAGATGATGGATGGATGGATGGATGGATGAAAACCGTATAGGGTAAGAGAGGCTGATTTTGTGGCTGTGCTTATAAATATTAAGTATGTAAATAGCTTTGCTCTGATTGGCTAACAAACAAGACCAAGAACTGTCATCCACAACCATAGAATTGTTTTGCTACAGTCTTCATGTTGCTTTTTTTATGATGACATGTGGTACATATGTACATTTTGTATATATGAAACAAATATTGCCAAAACTATATACATTCAGTATTTATAATATTTCTCTTTTCTCCACCTGTTTTCTTTCTATGGCCATTACAGCCTGAGCAGTTAACAGTCCACTTTGAAAGGCCCAGTACATCCCCAAGACATTGACATATCTTAATTTAACAACAACAACAAAACAGCTTTCCACAGTATTTCCCCTTTAAGATAAATTATTCAAATAAATCAGTATACCTTCCATACAATGAAGACTGTTGTGGAAGATTTTATATACTTTTATAGAAGCCATAAGTGTCTTCTAAGTGTCTTCTTCCATAAATTTAACTGTCTAATCGCTCAGTCTGAGATTGGTCTCATGTACTGTATTACGTACACTGATTACCTTAGTACAGGCATATGTATTCTTATCACATCAACTATTAGGGTAGCATGGGTAGTGTTACAGACTCACAGCTTTAGGGTCTTCAGTTCATTCCTAAGCTTTTATTACTGTCGGGTGAAGTTTCCATTTGGGTTCTCATGCCAGCTAGTGCTATGCCAAATTTCCCCTAGGTGTGAATGAATGTGTAAATGTCTGTGATGTACTGGAGGAACTGGTGATGAACTGGAATCTAATCTATGATGTAGTCCAACCTCATTCCCAATCTTACCAGGATCCACCATGACCTTAGCAGGGTAATATAATAAGACAACATTGTTACATCATAAGTTGCCGACTTTAGAGGTCCCTTTCTGTTTCAATGTAATAAATCAATGCCTAAGAAGCAGAAACCACCTGGGCATAAAAAATAGCTGCAGATCAACAACCACATTTCAACCTCAGCATTGGTGCATGTTCAATTTCAGATATACTTGTAACTCAGCTTGGAGGTTTTATCCAAAAATAATTACCCTTGGCACAGTAGTGTACCCTGCAAACTAAAACTGTTGAGTATGGAGTTATTCATGAAGAATCTTTGCACCATTTCTGAGGTTTTTTATTTAGAATGCAGGGGAAATTCCATGTTTACTAACACTAGATCTGCAGATATTTGCCTGTCCCAGAGTTCTGTTTGCATTGAAATGTTTGTTGAACTCTAAGCTTTGGCTTGAGTTAATTCTTAACAATGAATGTGTACCTTCTGTGCATGGCAGTACACTAGCAGTTCAATAACTTATTTACTGCCTGATCAAAATAATAAAAATAATGAGGACTAAAGAACTATTTTTCATTTTTATTCCTGCCATTGTTGTTCCGAGTGTCACAGCAGACAAAGGTATGGAAATTAAACTTTTCTTTTAATTGACTTTCACAGACATATTTAAAATCACAAATTCTCAAATCAGAACGTGCACTAATTTTCTATAACACTATGGCTCTGACAGTACTTTCATTTATGACATTAAGGATATATTAATGCACTCATACTAATATGTTATTATTCATTTGTTCATTTGTATTGTTCATTTGTGCACTTACAGCTCATTTGCAGGGACTTGTCTAGTAGACACACCACATAAATCCTGGCTAAAAATAATGGATTAAGAAACATGCAGTTAACATGCAGCTTCTTTAATTTTGGCCTTCACAGTGTTCTGTGGTACATTGCTTTGGAAATTCTTTTGCACCCCTCTCCTGATCAATATTAATATCAATTCAGGCACTGTAAATGCTTTATAAGTTTCAGCAGGATGATGAAACCAAGAAGATGTAAAGCAAATTTGAGGTACAGCATAATTTAATTGATAATTGAAAATAATACTTTATTTTTAAACAAGAGATTGAATGTGATTAATTCATTCAATTATAAAAGGGTGTACACACTTATGCCACCAAGTTTTTTTTGCCATTTCCCCCCTTTTTTTTTACTTTACTTTGGTGGAAAAAGTTCTGACATGATTTATCTTGGGTCATCTTTGTCATCACAACAACCTGCAATTTTAACACTGGTGTTACTTTTTATGTCCACTGCATAATGTTTATACAATGAAAAGAATGAATGCTTATACAGTAAGGTATATGACAAAGAAATAAATCTTAAATTACAAAAGTACATTTACAAGAGTGACACTCAATTTAGTTCTAAAGCAAAATTGCCTCTCTTTATCTTCACAGCAAAGCATTATGCAAAAGAAAAAGTTTGTGAAGAGCTCCAAGTCATTGGATCAGAAAACTTCAGAATGATGTATGTAAATGTATTATGTAAACAATCCTCATATGCTGTCTTTAATTAATTTTTATCGCTAGCTATATTTTATAAATTAACTTGTGTCTCTGTTATTAACATTTAAATTAAATTTTTAAAGATTTGCAGTGTTTCTCTTTGTATAATCTTAATTAAACTTAATAAATTTAATTTAAAGTCAGCAGGTTTAAATCCTGGAATGCCACAGAACAACAACAGTGGCCAGAAAACACTGAGATTTATTCAAACTCACTCCAACATGACACTTAGAGGAATTCTGTCTTGTGCTAGAAGTCATATGAAATGATTATAACTGTTATGTATGTATGTGTGTCTGTGCAATTTGACTAAAAATTTCTTTTTAGACGACTAATGCTGAAAAGTTTGTTCTCACAAAATTGTATCAAAAACAAACTTTCCTCAAAGCGGTAATTTAATATCCTGAAGAAGAATAAGATTAGGTTTAATGTCTAAATCACACAGAGGAAAAGTGATATTGATCGTGCGCTTCTACCTGGTAGAAACAAACTAATCATTTTCTCTTCACTGCAGATAAAGAAGCGCTGCAGGAAGGTTCCTAATATGACTTGGCACAGATTGACAGAATTGTTTTTTGTCCTAAAGAGTTGTTACTGATGCAGTTTTTAAGTATGTTTCTGACAATTGATAAGCAATAAGACTAAAAGGAATAGGGACTTCTTAGAAAATGGCATGGAAATAACAAGACAATTTATATTACCTGTGTTTGCTGAAAGAAAAATCAGAATTCCTAGTGTAAAAATTTTCCTTCAGCTAATACTGGAAACAACATATTCATGGTTTGGCAAAACAAAATTGTAAAAAAAAAATAGTAATAACTGCACATTAGTTCTGCATTAGTGATATTTGAAAATATATTGGTTCCATATTGTAACAAAAGAAGAAGTCAAGCATATTTGTTTTTTTTAGACTTATTTCTTTTATTTTATTTAGGCAAATTACTTTAGCCCAAATGCAATAAGAACAGCAAAGATCAAAGCCAGAGAACTACTAAATCTCCTGGGAAAGGGCAACTAATAGTGGTTCCAATAGGGTACTATTGATAAAAAGGCCTATGCTACATTTTCAAAAGTCTCAGTAATTATTTGCATCATAACAGGGAGAATAGGAAACAGTGAAATGTCTTAGCGCAAGTCAATTGAGGTGAATAGGAGGAATGAACACTCAAAGACACATGGCCGGTTATAGAACAAATACCCAGGAACAGGAAGGAAAAAACACAGGAACAAGAAGAAAAACAACATAAACAGAAGGCTTGCTTTGTAAAGACCAGTCAGACAAAATATAAAATGCATTTCCATTCTGATTTATTGGAAAAAAATTGATTTAATTGTTTATTTACTGCTATTTCTCAGTTCGTAGTAAATTGTGTGTAATACTTACACAGTAGAAGTACTCAGAGATACTGAACAGATGGTTTGATGAGGAAAATCAATACTTAATACTTAAAATAAAATTAATTAATCAGAAACAACAGCAATCAGGGCTTGATAGTGTGAACGTTTCACTCACATTTGTGACTAAAAATAGTTGTGTGTGAACTGTAAAATGTATTTAGGAGCATGTGTGTGATTAAGTAGTATTACAAAAATTCAGCCCAAGCAACCTCTATTTTTTTTTTCTTCAAAAAAAGGTTGATACAGTCATATGAAAAAGTTTGGGAACCCCTCTCAGCCTGCATAATAATTTACTCTACTTCCAACAAAAAAGATAACAGTGTTATGTTTTTCATTTCCTAGGAACATCTGAGTATTGGGGTGTTTTCTGAACAAAGATTTTTAGTGAAGCAGTATTTCAATCAAAGTGAGACACTGGCTATGCAAAAATTTGGGTACCCTTGTAATTTTGCTGATTTGAATGCATGTAACTGCACCTGTCTAATTTTTTTATGATGCATATTGCATATTTTCTGTTATTACAATAGACTTAATGTCAATGCTGAAATACTACTCTTTCCATAAGGCATGACATATATTAAAAGGAAGTTGCTACTTTGAAAGCTCAGCCAATGATAAACAAAAATAAAAAAAATTAAGAGGGGTTAAGAGGGGTTTTCATGTGACTGTAACACAACAACAATGACAACAGGAGTGGGTGATCGATGACCTTATATCATGAAAACTCTTAATTTCACATATGATCTGCTTTTCAGAGTAATTGTATAAATCATATAAATATATAAATTGTATATCCTAGATCATGTCATTAAATAAAGAAGTAGTAGTCCAAACTTTCCTACTGCACATGAACTAAGCAAAAGTTGCGCAATCAGGATGGCCTTCACTGGACTCACTACACATCTTGGAGATGTAACTTAGTTTGTAAATGGAAGACAGCACGGTGGGCAAAAAAGACTTGGGGCTACATAATTACTAAGCAGGACAAATTAATGTGAGGCCACACTAGCAGTCAATATTATTTGAGCAGTTTAAAATATAAATGTATATAATATAAAGTATAAAGTGATATAAATATAAAGAAATATGGTTTGAAACAGAAATCATTAAAAACGTAATGTATTCAAATAGGTTAAATCATTTTGCTTGTAAATGATGCTTCTGAATTCCCTCCTTGGGAAAACAAGTAAGCTTCAAGTCTTCAAGCTTAATAATAATAATAATAATAATAATAATAATAATAATAATAAACAACAAATTATTATATAAAAAAATTCCACAAGTTTAATGCATTTTCAGCTATACTAAAAGTATTTATCATGTTTCAGAATAACAGCTATATACAGCCAGAAGTTCCCAAATGGAACCTTTGAGGAAGTGAACTGTGTGGCTGATGAAATGGCTAAACTAGCAGAACACTGCTGCCGAGATGATGCAAGTCCTGACTGTTATGACAAAGGGGTAAGCCAGTGGTTATGTTGATGGTGAAGCAACTGTCTGGGTTTCTTTTTTAAAACCTAATCATTCAAGTGAAGCCAATGATTTCCATTTGAAAGCATGGAGGAGAAAATGTGAGACATAATGACAGGAATGCATCCTCTAACTCCTTTCATCAGTTGTACATATTCACCTAATTCCATGGCATACTTCCATGGCATAATTCATAAATGACTCCGGTGCCATAATTTTGTTTGCACTTATTTTAAAAGCTACTTTGAGATAAACAAGGTAAACTGTTCATATGCTTTCATTACAAAGTTAGAAATTATGCATAGGTCAAATAAATGGCATCAGTTTAATCCAACCATCATAAAATCTCAAATGTCATTGAGAATTGTGAAACTCTCATCCTCTCTCTTCTCAACTTGAGATGTCAGATACAGAGGGCTTATTTTGAATGTACACATTTCACACCAGTTAATAAGCTACTGTGGAATATAACTGTTCACTGTTAGAAGGACAATTACTGCTAGGGTGCAGCATTTTGCATTGTTCTGTGTGTCTGTGTTTTGAAGTATCCTGTGTATAAACACTATGATAAATATTACCACTGAATGTGTTAGCATAGTCATCTCCATGTCTCTATATCTAAATATGGCAAATCTTCTTTTGTTTTATATTTCCCAGGGGACATATTGGTAATAGAAACTATTTCAGGTCAAAGCAATATAAAAATGACCTAATACAACATATGAAAATATGACATATTTATGCATGAACCTACACGCTCACCTTAGAGAATTTATGTGCATGGAAATGTAGGTGGGTTCAAGGGCCTGATATTTTTTTTTTGTCAGCCTTGGTTGTAGAAGCCCAAATTTTAGCTGCTACATGATTTAACTGCAATGTCAAAAATCATGGTATTGGTCCCAGGACCAAATATGTGTTTTAAACCTACAATTAACATTTTTTTCTAATGGATTTATTATTAATTGAATAATTGATAGCATTAGCACGAATTGGTTTTAGTTAAGTTTAGTCCATGTTATGAGTTTGTAACAAAGAATTAAAAAAAATAATTTTTGGTCCTGTCTACGGCCCTAATGTTGTCATTAGATTGTTCCCCAAATGTGTGAACCTGTTCTGTGCATAATCCATCATTGGTTCGTCAACTGAGTGTATATCCTGCTGTTTCTTTGCTCTGTTATTAAGTCTCTCATAAGTCTAAGACTTTCTGTATTCCTTGTTCTTGTTTTACACCATTGTCTGTTTTCAACCTCGTTTCAATCTCCTTATGCATTACAGTTAAGTAAAAGTTTATATGCAGTTTCATGCTTCATTATTTATGCTTCACCCTTCTATGTATCCTTGCTCTGATACAGCCTTAAATTTTTTTTTTTGCTGTCACTGGGGGATCCTGCTCTGCTCCATGGGAGATAAGAGATGCACAGTTCAACACTTTCATTTTAGCTACAGGGTTAAGCAATGCCCTGAAGAATTAACAGCCCACGATCTTTTTTCACAGTCTGAGAATGGAAGAACAGCATTTTTTCAAGCTTCCCAGAGAAAAACAAAGTTATAGACACCACCAGAGCAATACAGCATCTTGTCACATCCACACTTTACCAAAAACTAAGCTTTTTCTGGAGCAATCAAAAAAAGACAGTCTTCTATTTCAGAGAGGAGAACATACTGAGCGGCCAATTTATGATTTATTGGTAAAGCAACCAGCAACAGATTGAGAGAAAGATTGTTAATGGAGGGAGACATTACCCTAGATAGGTACTATCTCTACCAAAAAGGAAACTGTAATGATTGATGTGTCATAATACCTGATATTATAACTGTGATAAAATGCTCATTTCAGTAGAATTTGCCATTCAGCAAAAATGTGCCACATTGAAATTCTGTTTCTGGGAGTTTAGATAAAGTAATGAAAAGCAGTAAGTGTTGCAAGTGTATACAGTGTCCAAAACATAGACACTGTATGTTTTCACTTGGAAATGTGGAAATTATGATGACGTTAGATACTGGTGCCAAAGTATAAAAAGAAAGTACTATTGTTTCTTATGCAAAATGTGCAAGTAAATTCCCATTACTGCAGGATGCCAAAATAAGCCTCTTTGATGGATCTGAGGTAGCAGCTAATAGATTTATAGTGAACCCTGTATCCAACAATGGCAAAACGTTTAAAGCATTGCTCATTAATGGAGTGGCCTTTGCTTCAGGCACTTGATGCAATGAATCACACTCTGTCCACAAAACCACAATTCAAACTGACATTGACAAAGCAAGCAGACAATATTAATTAATATTCACACCTCTGTACTGGTCCAGGAATCATTAAGGGCTTTGTGCATTGACTTAGAATAAAAAGATGTTTGTGCAGCTGTTAAATTGAGAATTCCCCTGTCTGCAAGACAGCTTCAGAGATACAATGACACTGACAAGTAATTCAGTATTTAAATAGGTGCTCATGTGATGCACACACTGTAACTATAACAATTTTCTTATCATTCCTAGCTGATATTGGCTATCTAATGTGCATAGATTGCTAAATTAATTAGATTTATTAATATCTTTAATAATCATTAAATAGTGATTGGTTTAACTCTGGTGATAAGGATGTATTTTGCCTTGCTATGGCATGAGAAGAGGAAGTGCTTGTGCAGATTCACAGTATGCAACCACAATTACAGTTGGGACCAAACATGTACTGGTGTCATAAATCTCCTTATATTTTCTCAAGACTAATTTTTCCTCTTTTAAAAAACTGTCCTCCATGTTGTAGTCAAGCAACAAGAGGTAAAATGATTTGCTACTTTTGAAAGCACTCTGTCATCTGTCATTTGTGCACTTGAGGTTGAAAACAAAATCATTAAATTTGAATGCAGCTGTAGCATTTTGTAACACATGAATAACTTACTAACATTGAGCAGCCAACAAGTGTGATTCATGATAGCTTTAAATTAAGCAAACAAACATTAAAAATGTTGGCAAATGGGCAGAAAAGAATGACCGCAATATTGAATTTATCACTTCAACAGATGAGAAAACATGAGAAAACGTAGATTTTTGAAAACTGTAAACGAGAAATTAAGTAGTTTTTGTAAGTAAAAAATAAAGTAGATTTAACATTAAAAATATTGGCAAATGGGAAGAAAGATATGACTGTAATAGCTGAATTTATCACCTCAACAGACACTGCTTGTGGCTACTCAATTTCCTGTAACATACATGAGATGACACAGATTTTTGTCTGCTGTAAACTAGAAATTAAGTAGTTTTTGCTTTGAATTTTTGTTTTATATTTTAATGATTGACATTAAACAGGCACTGATATTTGAATGTTATAATTGTTATAATCCAAAGTTAGCAAACAGTAATATTAAATATGTCCATTTTTTTAAGGCTACGGAAATCTCAGTCAAGTCTTGTGGGAAGGACTCACCATTCCCCAAGCACCCAGGCATTGAGCAGTGTTGCACGGTCCAAGGTGATGAGAGAAAACTGTGTTTGGCCATGCTGCGTTATTCAGCAGATGAACTCCCCTCCCTGCTGGAGCCCACACCTGAGGAGATCTGTACTCGCTATACTAAGGACCCCAGCAGCATCTTTGCTCTGAGGTAGGTGGGAAGCTCATGTATTTTAGCATAAGTTAAAGTTTACATCCAGTATAAATATTAGAGTTATATAACAGCCCTATAACAAAATAAGCAGGTCATATATTTACTCAACAAACCTAGTGGAAAACTCTTCTCCCTTCAGAGTGAATTTCTCATGATCAGATCTTTACTGATTGCCAGCAACAGGCTAACTACAAACTGGCATATTAGTGAGTAAACTTAAATAAGTGACAAAGCTAATATAATTGAACAAGTTTTCATATCAATCAATGTTGATGCAATTTATTTTATACTGACAATACAAGCTGCAGTAGCTTGCATAAATATTCACCTCCTTAAAATTTTCCACATTACTAATTTTACAACCTAGGATTGAAATGGACATTAGGACGTTAGTCGGAGAAGCAACCAAAAGGCCAAGGGTAACTCTCAACCTGATGATACTACCACCACATGTCACTGAGCACATGCTGTTCTTAGGGTGAAGATTAGTGCCTGATAGACTAAAAAACTTCAGTTCTCATCAGACCAAAAGACCTTATTTTGTGTTTGCTGAATGTACATCATGTCTTTTGATAAAGTCCAAACCCAGCTTTGTAGAGTGTATGGGCTTTGGAGGTCTCCATCTTTTTTCCCCCAGATTGTTTGATAGCTTCTTGGTATTCATAATTCTGTTTGTTTAGATATATTCTCAAATAAACTCTGAGATCTTCCTGGAATAGCTGTATTTGTATTTATAGCATGTGACTTACAAGTATTAAATGTACACATGTGGCCAACATTCAGTGGTCTAATCCCAATTAAGTCAATTTCAGATCCAGACAGGAAGTCTAGTACAGTGGTAACAATGCTTTAGTACAAGGAGATCATGGTTCAATTCCTGGTCAAGGCATGTGGTAACTGTGCCTTTGAAACTACAGACCAGGGGTTCCCAGCCAAGGCAAGACTTTCCAGTAAGGGCTTCCTTCCACTAAGGGTCTACTAAGGCACACGCCTACCTTGGAACATGAGTGAGAGACTTAAATACAAAGCCATACCAGCTGAAAGAGCCACAGAAGGGCAATCTGCCATCCAACTACAGGCCAATAACCTGCCTCTCCACAACATGGAAGCTCATCTCAGGCATCATAACATCAGGCATCATAACAGAGAAGCTAGGCAGACATGTGCATGAGCATGTGACTTACAAGTATTAACTGTACACATGTGGCCTACATTCACACATGTGACTCATGAATCAGAAAGGAATTGGAACCAACACAAGAAGGTCAAAGCACCAGCTACTGGTCGATAGAGCAATCACCCACGTCTCTAAGACCAGGCAGATCAACCTGAGCACAGCCTGGATTGACTACAAGAAGGCCTATGACTTGATGCCCCACATGTGGATACTGGAATGCTTGGCACTATACAAGGCTAACAAGGCACTGATAAGGTCATAAGATAAGAGGAGATCAGCCACAGCCAAATATCTCCAGAGGGTCTAACAGGTGCTCAGAAGCCAGCTAAATAGCAGGAATAAGATCCAAGCCATCAACACGTACGTCCTACCAACCATCAGTTACCCAGCTGGAATAGTGAACTGGCCACAGGAGGAAATAGATGCCACTGATGTCAAGTCACGGAATCTCCTCACTATGCACAGAGGGTTCCATCCGAATTCCAGCTCACTGAGACTCTACTAACAATAGACAGAATGGGGACAAGGATTAATGAGTGTCAGAGCCACTATCCAGAAACCTATCCACTAACCTAAACAGTATAGACTCTTAAATTTTAAATCCATCTGGGTCCAAATGTATGCTGACACAATAAATATCTCTTTGTAGACTAGGGAGCTCTCACTAGACTTTGCTAGCTCTCACAACTAAAATGGCAGATCAGATCAGTCCTGCAGTCATGAAGACCAATGAACTGGTCATTGTTAGAAGGCAAAAGAGGGAGAAGGTAATTAAAATGTTGGCAAAGTTTTAAAACATCTTAAGAGCACTGTGAAATCCATTATAACAAAGTGGGAAAAAAATATGGCACAACCCAGACACTACCAGGATTGGGCCAAACTGAGTGCTCGTGCAACTGTCAGAGAAGTGTCTAAGAGTTCAGCTACAATACCGAAGGGGTTACAAACCTCACTGGCTGAAATAGAAGAACCTGTGCAGACCTCAATAGTATCACCAGCTCTTTACAATCGTGCCTCTATGGGAGATTGACCAGAAGGACGCCAGTTCTGAGAATGGCCATGTTAGAAATTCTAGAAAAAAGAAAAAAGATTTTGTGTTCTAGTGAGACTAATTATGAGCCATTTGGGCTAAAGCCAAAGCCTAATGTTTGGCATAATCCAAATACAGCCCAACACTCAGATAACACCATTTCTGTGATCAAGTACACTGGCTGCAGTATCATCCTCTAGGGTCGATTCTCATTAGGAGAAACTGGAAAGCTTGTTGCCATTGGCGACATGGATGAAGCCAATTTATTGAGGAGAACCAGTTCCAGTCAGCCAGACATTGCAATTAAGGAAAATATATGTTCTATCTGGACAATGAGCCAAAGCACATGGCAAAAGCTACAAGGAAATTACTTGGGGGGAAAAAAAAGAAGCTTTGTGTTTTGCGATGCCAGAGTCACAGCCCAGTTTTAAATCCAATTAAAAATCTGTGTCATGACCTGTCATTACCAACATTCTCCGTCTAATTTGCACTGAGGAATAGAAGTCATCAAAATTCTTTATCTAATTTTATTTCTCTGCAGAGTTATTTCATATAACTTCATATAAAAATCTTGAGACCACACACGGGGCTCCCAAGCAGTTAATTTGTGTGTGAAATTTAATCTGAGTCTGAAAGTTCCGTAGTCCCTCGAAGTTAATTTACACAAGACTTACACAGGACTGGAGTTAACTTGTGCAATTCAAGAATCGAATAAATAAATAAGTCTGAAGTGTACAATCATCAGAACAAAGACCTAGGTTTAGGGTTAATCACTTTAACCCTAATCCTAGACCTGAGGGTTTAATTCAAAGAATACCATCTAAATTGTGAAGCATGGTGGTGGCAGCATTATGTTGTGAGGGTCTTCTGCTGGAAAATAGACTGGAGTCCTCAAAAAATAGATGACATTATGAGGAAGGAGGATTATCTAGAAATACTGAAACCACAAAGTTAATACTTGGTTTGCACTTTGGTCTTCTGTCTTTTAGCTATTACTTTTTATGGAAATAAAGTAGGTACGCTAATTGACTCCATGCAAGAAATGTATGGTAACATGAAATGTATGGAAAAATTGAGTTAAATGTCTTTAGCTATGTATATATAAACTTTTGACGTTAAGTATGCAAAGCTGAGGGATTGGAAGCTGTGCTGGGAGAGCTGGCAGGTCAACTGGGGCTATTTGATATAGAATGTTGAACCAACTGCTTCAGGAAAGAAAGTCTGAGAGTAGTGGTCCAGATGTGCCAGTACCTTCTGCCAGACAGCAGGAGGATAGAGAACTATAAAGGTAGTAGGTGATGACATCAGTTCTGGTGTATTTGCTGATGCAGTGTTTATGGCAAGAGTCCTTAGTGAAGGGGAAAGAAATCCCTCCAATGAGATGATGATTTTCTCTTCTATTTTCACAATACACAATTCTGCAGTTGTGTTTTAAGATATTGTATGTCCCATACCAATAAGTGATACAACTTCTGCAGACCTTATTGTGTGGTTTGTTTGTTTTTCTCAGGTGGTGTTAAAAGCAGGTGAGGTTATCTCCTATGAACACATTAGAATGGATGCAAACTGTCAGATATGACATTTGTGGGACAAACAAAGACCACTGCACTATGCATTTACAACATTACTGATTAATATTAACTATATGGTCAAGGTCATAGTGGTATAAATTAGGCTACTAGGTTTCTATATATTGGGAAATAGAACCTACTAAACTTGTTAGAAAATGTCTCAGGCAGGTATGAAAAAACATATTAACTGCACAAGCTGGTTGTAGAGACTAAACATGAACTTGCATGATGTAGCTGAGGTTGAAGAGCTGAGCAAAAAATCACAGACAATGACAGTGCTGTGTTTTTTTTTCCAGTGTATCTAGGTGCATAGTGATAGGGTTTATATTTAATTTAAAATAAACTTGGGGTTAAGACACACTAACTTTAAATCTGAATACAGATGCAGATAGCAACATTGTGTCACACCTCTAGTGCACACCAAGGAACTTGGACCACTTTCCTGTCTTCACTATGCCATTAATGCTCATTGGGGCTCTTTTATTTTGTGGCAGATTGTTGCTTCCAAACCAGTCCAAAAGATACTTCACCTCTTCCCAGTATGCTGACTCATCATGGCATTATCATGCCCACCACACTTGTGTCATTTGTAAACTTGCTTAATGTGATTCATCATCAGAAGTGTGAACAGCAGCAGCTCTGCAGGGTGCCAGTGTTAACTTTATTTTGTAGGAGACAGACACAGACACAGCACACTCGGCTCTCTTGCCTGTCTCTGTTGGATTATCGTGTTGAATGATGAACTGACGACAAACTTTCTCATGCAAAATCCTAACAGATTCAGATAACTTGGATGTAAAACTTGAGCATGCAAATAAGTATTGATGCAGGAAAGTGAAAAACTTCATGGCTCATTTGCTAAATCATACACAGGGGCTAAACACACAGGCGCAGATAACCCAGACCCTGTGTGCAGTGTATAAGCGAATGGAAATAACTACCAAATAGGGCTGTCGTCAGCACCACTGCTCTTAAGTCCAAGACCAGGACTAGCCTAGATAGAGTTAAGACAGAGTCAAGACCAAGCTAATATTGCATCCCAATGAAAATGAGACTGAGATCAAGACTGAAGCTTATCCTTTACTAGGATCTTTTTAAGTTTTTATTTCAAAAGGCTTAATTCATGCCTTGTGCCAATGATGTTCTCTAGAAGACCAGAACTCCTTGTCAAATTTTGTTCATATGAAAGAAAACCCCCCACAAACTTTAACTTTGAAATTAAGACCATATTTATTAAAACTGGTACATATAACCAAGGCAAATCTAAGTACAAATGCCAATAACTCCAAGTCAATCCAGAAAACTTGAGTCTAGACTTAATTCCAAGACCAGGCATGGATCTTATAGCTCTATCACCAAATATTATTTACAGCTTTTATAATAGTCACAAACTACACTCATGCTTCTGCAATAGAATAGTGCTAAAGCAAAGCAGATATTAAAATTTAAAAAAATTTGCCCAAACTCAGTCATTTAGTTTCTTGTTCTTAACCAAAATGAAAACAAAAGGTGTAAGGCTACCCAATGGAACTCTATTCAGTCATTCATCCATCAATTCATCAATATCTACTTTATTCTGGTCAGGGTCGCAGTGGATCCAAAGCCTCTACTGGGAGCAATCAACACTGTGTACACACCTCTGATTCCCTGTTCAGAAGTGGGTTGAGCATAATGGAAAGTGGAAGTTAAATGCTTTTATATTTATAATTATGGAGTGCAAGAGCAGTGACCAAATTTGTAAATGCATCATATTAGGATCACAAAAATTCATCATTATAGGAGCAATATTTTTTATTGATTCTATCACTGCAGTTCAAATGTGACTGGCCATTCTCCAGGTAAAAAGGAAAATGGAATGACGAGAAGAAGAGTGATTTTTTTTATCCATTGGATTTTTTCGACTGCCTTTATATGTCGTGTCTCTGTCTTGCCCTCTGTTTCGTCATGCAATGGTACATGCAATGTCAATTTTTTTCAACATCCACATGAAGCTGAAAATTAATACTGGCTTTGGATTCTGAAAAGTTAAGTTGTAGACTCCAAAAATAAAGATAGAAATGCATTTATTTGTAGTCCCAAATACTTTGGACACTGCGCATCATGAGTGGTTTCTTTCCAATTGTATTCTATTGTATATTAGAGGTTAAATGCATTTGTTAATTTAATCTAAAAGATTGCTTATTGTAATATTTAGTTATTCCATTAATTATTTATATTAAATAAAATGTTGAGTGCAGAAGCACAGAGCTGCTTTCTATTTCCATTTTCCACCTGCTTCTTGCATTCCTTTGGAGACCAGTTTTACACCTCAAACAAATATCAACCTTCCAATCTTATTGAAGGTGTCTTTCCTTGGAAACTGTAGCAGATGGATAGGAGAATGTTGTCTAGAGTGTTGTGGCTGAACAGGGAAGCACTTTTAGTTGTAGACTAATTGGCATAATGTGTTCCACTGGATGCCACAGAAAATCCTTCCTTCCCACTGCCATCAGATTCTATAACACCTTCCCTTGTCACACACTAACACAATAAGCTGTTCTCTCTGTCCCTTATTATGTCTCTTTCTTTGGCTATTCATACTTCTTTTTATTTATTTATTTATTTTTTCTTATGTTCAGTATTATTATATGCAATACTTTTGGCTCAGTGAGCTATGAGCAGACTACTAGGTATTCTATCAAGTAAGGATACATCCTGCAATCAGCTGGGCCTTATTATTATCATATTTATTATTATCATATTTATTTTAATCCACTATAGTAACCTATCAGAGCATATTGCCTGTACATTACAGTACAGTATATTGTTAACATGAGATTTTATATTATATTAGCTTTATTTTAGCTTTATACTTCATATCATTTCTTGTTTACTTGTGCCTTTTCTGTTTATCTGTGCGGGTGTAATATAAGCAATTTCCTTCGGGATCAGTACAGTTTTCTGATTCTGATTTAAAGGAGACACACAGAGCTTAAATAAGTATTTTAGTAACCAAAGCACTCAAGAAGAACTTCTATCCAGTCTGCATTTAATTTTATTTTCCTCAGCAGTAAACAGTATCACTTGAGTATAGATGACCCTATTAAACTCCTTAAAATAATCATGGAAAATCCTTATCAGTTTGAGATGGATGTGCAGAGTGGGACTATTATGAGGCCAGAAATGCAGTCACAGGATCTGCTGCCTGAACAGAAAGTAGTTTGATATACTGATAGACCCATAAGAAACACAGAGGTTTCATCTTACTTTCATTTCCTACCATTACTTTCTACAGAATACCATTTTTGAAAGAAAAGAATGAAAAAAATCTGATTTTGTGTACAAACACAGAGTACACATCTGGTAGACATCCTGTAACATCCTGGTAGAACAATAGCTCAAACAAGTTGCTGAAATGTTGCACGAAACATCCTAGTGAGTTCAACCAGACCTTTTTTTCTTACATGGATACTTGAGGGCAGAGAAGAAATAGTTTGAATAAGAAATAAACAGAATAAGACTTTTTAAATAGGAATGCTGGTAAATTAAGAGTTAAAACCTCCAAGGTTTTCTTTTGAGAAAGGAATGTTGGGAAGTATTTACTACCTTATTTCAAAGCCAGCATGGCCATTAATTACAGCTGACATAGTTTGTGCAGAGTAGGTACCTTCAAGGACTGAATAACATTTATTTCCTGATGGAATTTTAAAAGAATGTCTCCTTTTACAGAAATTTCCAATCACCAACTGCATAAATGTCATAAAAGTATACCATTACTGTTTTGAACCATATAGTCACTGGCCTCATGATAAGGCATATCTAACATTTTAAGCTATTTTAATAATATTTGGGTATAATGCCTCTCACTTGTATTCAGTGTCATTGATTGAATTTTTTACTTTAAATTGGATCAGTATAATTCCAACATATTGAAAAATACCACAAATGCTTTACATTTGACAGTAATAGGTGCAAGGAAGTATCCTGAGTGCCAGATGTAAATGAATGTTTTGTTCTTACTGCACCAGTCAGAAAGTGCCAGCATGAATCACCATGCTATTACACAAAGACACCACTCACTGCATTATGGGTCCTCTTGTTAATTTAATTGAGCTTATGTCAGAGAAAACAACAACAACAAAAAAGAAACATTTAAAACTTTTTAATGGATGTCATGAATGCTGCATGGTCTCTACTTGTTATGGTCTACTTATTAAAAAAAAAAAAAAGTATAGTAACAAAAATATATCATAGCTATATTAAGGATGAACAAATATTTCTACTTTAAATTTCTATTTGAAACCTATCCTCTATGTGCCCCCCCCACACACATCATTTTGCACACATCATCATTTATAATTATTCTTTGTAAATCACCTGCAACACACCCACTAAATGTGCACACCATTTATCAGATCACACATGTAATGTAGCACCCTGTATTGTAATAAATAATGCCCAATGAATTACGTTCCATATCACTGACGTCACACTGGAATGCTGCTGGTTACTGACTCCATCTTTATTATGATCTCTATTGTCCTCTAATTCAAATGTTGATTAAAGCAACAAAAAAAAATCTTTATCTTTAGAGGCTTTGTTTGTGTGGCAGAGAACACATTAAACCTCACTTCGATTAGCAGGCAAATGCAAGATACAAAAACAGCTATAACAGTACAACTCATCAAACTGTAAATTTAAACTATATTCTTTGATATCTGTAGTATAATAGATTTTATGCTTTCAGAGTGTTCTGATTAAATTAAAGTTCAGTGAAAATAATGGATTGTTATTTACTTTTAAAACTTTCATGATTTATTATTCTATTTCTTCTTGTTATTCTGCCATTTAATTTTGAATTGATTAAAACAAATTCTTATCCCTCCATTCTTATATACAACACCAGACATGTTCATTTTGCCCAAAAGTGACTGCTATAGAAAAAGCAGGTACGGGTGAAAATTGCATCTGGGTCTCTCTTATGACATGTAAGATCCCAATCAGATGTGTTATTTAGAGTAACAGGGCATCTGTTCAGTGAATTGCAATAGTACATAGGAGGGTGCATGGAAAATAACAAGTTACTGTATCCTTCAGAGAGTGTATAATTGCTTTTTTGTTTCATGAATGCACCCACAGTTGGACTTACTTACTTACTTATTTACTTACTTACTCACTCACTCACTCACTCACTCACTCAGTCACTGGTAATCACCCAGTCAGTGCCTGACACCCAGTCAGTGCCTGGTTATGATGCTGAGAATTTCAACTTGCCATGACTATCTGTCTATAATGAAGCAAGAGCTCCTTTCATATGTGTTCTATTGTATTGTATAAATGGTGTTATACTTGTGCTCTTATTTTAGTCACCACAGTCCTCAGAGAACAGGAGACTGAGTTCATGAATAGATAATATAAAAACTTACGGTTATAGTCACTGTATGGCCAAAAGTATGTGGACACCTGACCATCATACCCAAGCTGTTGCCAAAATTGAAATCACACAATTTTCTAGAATATCTTTGCATGTAGTTTTAGCTGTAGTTTTAAGATTTCCCTTCACTTGAACTAAGAGGCCCAAACCTGTTCCAGCATGCCAGTGCTCCTGTGCACAAAATGAGGTTCATGAAGACATGGTTTGTCAATGTTGGAGAGATCAGCTTTGGTATGGAATGTCCAACAAGCACATATTGGTATGCTGGTCTGGTGTCCACACACTTCTGGTCATATAGTGTATCTATTAAACTGACTGAACTGTGTTTTTTATGCAGAAATATTACAGTTACGCTAACTCTCAGAACAGCCATAATTCTCCATGCCATGGATTCCAAAAGGTGTTTGAAACATTCCTCTGAGAACCTTGTGAAAGTTGCCATGACTGCATCACTTAATTGTGGCAGATTTGCCAGTTGCACATTTATATTCCAAATCTTCCACATCCTAATAGTATGTTACTGTATTATGATCTGGTGTAGTACACTCATTGTGATGTTTACTTGTGGTTTGTGGCATGGTGCATTACATGCTGAAAGTAGGCATTATAAAATACTGATCAGCTGACACAGGGCAGGTTGGGGTCTATGAATTCATGTTATTGAAGCCAAATTCCCTGACCCTACCAAATTCCCTGACCCTACCAAATTCCCTGACCCTTCCAAATTCCCTGACCCTACCAAATTCCCTGACCCTACCATATGCATGTAGCAGAGTTTTAAGAATTTCTCAGTTTCTGTTTTTGATTGACATGAGTGAAATTCAATGTGGTC
This sequence comes from Parauchenoglanis ngamensis, assembly GCA_030014255.1. Taxonomy (NCBI): domain Eukaryota; kingdom Metazoa; phylum Chordata; class Actinopteri; order Siluriformes; family Auchenoglanididae; genus Parauchenoglanis; species Parauchenoglanis ngamensis. The sequence continues at coordinate 2,281 of JAQMYM010020966.1, read as the reverse complement.
TTGTGCTGTTGTAGCCATGCTGTGCTTTCTGAGATGCCTTTCTGCCAATCATGTAAAGAATGTACACCGTACCCTTCCTGTCAACTCAAATTCAGTCGGGCCTTTCTTATCTCACCTCAGATGCTCACCTGCATGCATTGCACCTGCATGATTGCATTCATTGTTGGGCTGCCATGGAAATGGCTAATGGGATAATTGTATGAATCAGCAGGGGTACGGAAGGCGCTAACAGTAGGTGTGTGTTTGTGTGTTCCTGACTTGCAGCCTGTGTGCTGGGGTTTAGCTGCAGGTCCACTTTACACAGGACAAAGTGATTACTGATACTGAATGAACCATGCAGCAGGGATTTTCAGTTATCTAAATCCCATAAAGGGTCCCATAAAGAGGTAAATCCCATAAAATATATATTGCCTTTCATGAACTGTTCTGTATTTGAGGGAGAAAAAGCTGCACCCTCCCTCATTGTATTCATGTGGGCTAAAGTATAGTGGGTGTGAGTCATGTTCGCTTTTGTGTTGTATAGTGCTGTAGGTTTTGCTAAGACTGACAAAAGTGTAGGTTCCCATATTCTTTAACTTGATCTTATCTGCCCTGTAACTCATTTTCATGCTAAATTATGTGTGCGTGGTGTCCTGCCAGAGATCTGCAGCACTCTGTATCTTATGCCCAACAAAATTAGCAATACAAAGGCATTATACAACAAAGTGATGCTTGCATCTGCCCACACAACCCAGTGTGCTTATTAAATATGCATTGAACAATTGTGTTTGTAAATCAACAAAATGGTAAAGGTAACACAGGAAGGTAAGTGTATTTCTATAGAACTATTTACATTGAACAATGCACACTGTATATTGGTGGTGACGTAAGCCAGTTGGAGAAGAGGACAAAATACCAGGTTCTCTTCTTTTTTTTAAAATTTCAGCTACAATGTGTAGATTCAAATTGTAAATAAATAAGTAAATAAATACAGCAAGTCTGATATTGTTACGATACCTCACAGTAATTCAAAGCTAGAGAGGATGGATTTGAATTGACAGGAGTGTTAAAACACACAGGACATACTGAATCCTGAAACAAGAATCCTACAGCAGATTTCTGGTATGGCTTAACACAGAGCCTATAGTAACAAGCAAGCAAGCAGGCAAGTATTAATTACAACCGGTCAGAACCCACATCAGATAAGAAAATGCACTAGCTAAACAGATTGCATAATAAAAATGCACACATCACAAGTAAATAGATGTATGAAGTTTGTTTCCATTCTTTAGCATGGAAGTTAGCCACGAACTCAACATCAGTCCCAAAGCCACATAAAGAACTGCCGAGAGTAAGTAGGTTCACACTGTGGGTCTGTTCCAGCAGGAGTCTGCTGCAGGATTCATGTAAAACATCCCCTGTTTCCTCTGTCATTATTATATGCCACTAGTTCAAACGCTGTCTCAGAAACATACTTTTAGTGAGTATGGAAACCCACACCACATGCCTAATGTTAGTGTGTGAGTTCAAAGACAAGCTCTTTGTTGATCAGGAGGTTTTCTTCCTTAATCTATTGATTTAAAACATCCGATCAAATCCAGTTGTTTTGCATGGATGACACATTTATTGATGATTTGCTCATTGACTTTCAGTAACTGTGCCAAAAAAATGTTTTTGTTACCCTAGACACTTCTGTAATACTGAGGACATGACAATAAAGGCAGCGTATAAGCCATACCACTATACTGTATGGCAGCTCATCACTGGTGTCATTTATGTGACATCCTATTTATTGTGTTGTGTGCACTTTGGGACATAGCCCTGAATTCTCATTGAATGTGTATTACTTGTCTCTCACATCCAACAGATTAATTCACACAATGGTAAAATGACATAAAATAACCCATGTGACAAAACGCTCTCTCATGAATAGCTGACAATAGCATTTTTATACCACAGAGAGTGAAATTCACGAACTGAACCTCCATCAGCTTTAAATGGAATCAAACCAGCTTAGATCAGTCATCTGTAGCACAGTGAGCAAAGCTATTTTTTTCTATCTGCTTACTGAAACTAATACTGGTTTGGTATCTCCTGTTGCAAATGGCTTAAACATTCATTGATCAGATGTTTGTAGTTTACATATAAACCCTATAAAGCACTGGCTCAACACAAAAACAAAGGCAACATTTTGCATTAAGCTTTTTTGAATTATGCTCACAGGCGCACTGTTGCCTCACAGCAAGAAGGTCCTGGGTTCGATCCCCGGGTCACCCAGGGTGCCTTTCTGTGTGGAGTTTGC
>JAQMYM010020870.1:0-21247 GCA_030014255.1 Parauchenoglanis ngamensis | reverse complement strand
TCCTCAAAGGATCTTCTGGGTCATCGAAGTGAATATTAAAGTCTCCAACAATCAATGCTTTATCTAAGAAGACAACTGTACAGCTTGTTCTGTGAAAAAAAGTATTTGTGACCTGATCCAGCAAAATGAGCTGCAGTGACCATTGTTAGGATGTGTGGCTGGTCCTCTCAAGAAAAACTGTTTTAAGTCTCTGAGATTAGGGTTAGTGTTAGGTGTGAGCATTGCAATTATTAGCTGCATTGATATTTATGTCAACAGAATAGCTTCACAATGACTGTAAGAAATGTGTGTGATATGGGTCACTGTGACTCATTTTGCTGGATCAAGTCACATTTATCATAGAGTGGGTTTACTTTGGGGGGGGGGGCGCTATCATTGCTGACCTTTTCAACATCTCATTTGATGTTGAATGCTAAATGAACAGCTTTAGCTGCCTTATTTAGACAGCTGCTGATCTTATCTCAGGTCTTATCTCCAGGCAGAAGGTGTGCCAACACAGTCTTATGATTATTTACAATTCTTTTGAAAAAGATCCAATTGGTCTGGCTAAGAGTAAACAGAAGCTGCTATTGAAGGAGCAGTCATGGGAAATCAATAGCTGAAAGAATTTAATAAAAACTAAAACTTCATTTGTTTAAGTTAATTAAAACTTTTTTCCCCTTAAAAGTAAGTGTGATTCCTTTTTATTTACCCCAAAGACACATCATTTGACTCTGCTTTGTTCATATCTTCATGATAGCTTCAGATTGCATTGGTGTTGTCGCTTGAACATCTTTCTGATTTATGATATTGAATATTACGCTTGAATCTGAAGTTCTGTTTATGGGGTATCTCTAATTTTTCTGATGCAAAGCTTGAAGATGTGGATTTGATTGTATTTGTTTTGGTACTTTTCTTAGTTAGCAGTGAAAACGAGTTACACATTCATATAACAATTGTAAATCAATAATCATTTATGCTGATCCCTTAGACTTCCCTTTTAATGTCTGTTGTCCCAGGGGATGTCATATGTTAATTGACAAAGGGACGTTAGCGTTCAAAGCCTTCTCCCTGTTGGCACATCCTGTTATGATATGTGAGAGCGGGCATAGCGTGGGGAACTTAGTGATGGGGGGGCTTCCCAGATTAGCTTCTGATCCTTCCAGTAGACTATGAGGTACACTGTCAAAGACGCATTGCTGAATGAATTCAATATAGCTAGCTTGAACTCTATGAGTAATACACAACTTGAATGAAAGTCTTTTTCTGAGCAAATCCAGGTGATTAGTAATTGGTGATTTGCTTTGTGAGAATGGAAGTCTTATTACTTATACTATATTGAATTTAAACAAATATACGCTCTTCTTCTCTGTATCCATCTCTATTGCAAACAGGGAGTTGTCATTTCATTCATGTTCATGAACGTCATGCCATTATGCTCATTAAATACTAAGCATCAGTAAGCACTCTGATTAGTTTGAAGGTCTATTATTTGCCAATAAGATGTAGAGCGCATAAAGGAGAAAGGCCTTTTTCAGATTTTGTTTCGCATACCTCTCATTCCTGAAGGGTGAGGAAAAAGTAAACACATCCTGAGGCTGCAGATAAGGTGCTCCCGAGGGAACAATATTCATTCTCATCTTGTATTTGTTTCCAAATAGTCTACATAGAAAAAAAAAGAATGGGACTATGTATGTGTATTATGCCATAATTTATTGTAAAGTACTAGATACATGAAGCATGTCAGTTCACTTTGTAGTTTCAGTACCTTTTCAATATGTGTGCATGTATTACTAGTGTATTTATAGTTAGTACTAATGTCATTTTCCCATCCTCATCACACCACTGCCCTGTATGCAGGAGGAGTAATCCAATAAAAAGGAGAGAAGGAATCACCCCTCTGGATCTTCCTCAGATACTAAAGCCAAAGCAACAGAGGAACTGAGCACCAAGCGGCACTGCACCAAACACAGGTACGTGCAGAGCATCCAAAGCCTGAGTTCTTCTCTTCTCTTCTCATCTCTTCTCTTTCTTGTAGTCTAAATTTTTTTTTATAAAGAAAGTCATTTTTTGCATACTATTTGTAAAACCCACCCAACTTTTTTTAAGGCTGCACAATAATGCCCAACTGAACCTGTTTTCAGAGATGATCGTGGCATTTATCAAACAGAAATACAGTTTGATTATCTGGACATAAATGTCATCATGAACATGAGTGTCATGACAATATTGGGATTTCAATAATTTTTTGGACTGTTCTTTTTGTGTGACAGAATGATTTTGGGATTTCTGAAATCAACACCGGGTCAAAATTATACATACAGCTCAAAGAAGTCATTGTAAACTTCTGATCGCAACGTGATATATAATTTGATAGAGTTGCAGGTTTATTAGGTGAACCTACCTTGTTCAAGTCAGAGAAATATTATTTACTCAATTTCATATTGAGCATTAATAATAGTCTGTAGACCTGTAAGAGCAGCAGTAAGGGCTGATGATTTTTCTCAAAACAGCTTGACCCACAACCCCTACAGTCTGTCATCTAATTCTCTGTTACAGTGAATGGTTCATAAAATAACTTTCAGTTTCACAATAGACACACTGTGCAAATCAGTAAAAGATCCCATAAGCATGCTCTAAATTTAGCTTAATCTCTGATTGGCAAAGTAAATTTGTGCAGATTTTGTGCAGCTGCACTTTCAGCTGAGCATACAGACTTATGCTTGGAGTCATCTTGCTTCATTATTGGCAAAGTGTCATTGCCTGAGAACAAAATGTTTCCAAAGCTCCCTATATTTCAGATCAAATTACAAATATTTTAATCTACAATCAGTGTCAAGTAAAATGTAGCATGGAAAACTGGTTGACCACAATTTCCAGGGATCATACTTAGGCAAGGGTTCCCTCTGAGGAAAATACACAACAGCTAATACTAACATACTCACTTGCTTTTTCCTGCTGCTTTATGCTTTTATTACACTCTACCATCCATCTAATAGTTGTGCAGCAGCGAAGCCTATTGCAAAAGTTAGCATATTGATTCATGCTATAAATATTTAAAAGAATCCTTGTTGAATCCTTGTGAAGATACTTTTTTGAACCTGAATCCCGAACTGCCATTTTCAAAGTTGTAATGCTGTACTGGAATCTTGCTGGGTTTCCTCCAAATGCTAAAAATGGTAAACATCAAAATGTTAATGCTTTCGTTTACAAACACCCACTAAAAATATGGTTCTGTCATCTGTCCTTTTGTGTATATTTGATTGTACAATATTTGCTTCTATTTTTTTATTATTTAATATTATTTAATATTTAGAATAAATATTCCATGCTCTATCTTGTTCAAGTTTGCTGCTCGCTATGTTCAGCTGTTGTTGGAGCCAAAATGGCAGAACGCTACGATTGTCACTATTGCAAGGAGTCCCTGTTTGGGAAGAAATATGTTCTGAGAGTAGAGAACCCCTACTGTGTGAAGTGTTACAACAGCCTTTACTCCAACACCTGTGAGGAGTGCAAGAAACCCATTGGCTGTGACAGCAGGGTAAGTTCATCAACACAAGTTACATCAGATTTCAGCTTGACTCTTATGTTCTCTTTTAAATCAGTTCTATTAAAAAAAAATGTTAAATTTTTTTTAAGGTTTTTTTTCAGTTCCATGAAAACATTACTGTATAAAAAAGAAAAACCAAAAACAATAATTGCTGTTTAACACAGAGGTTCATTTGAGACGTTTTACCCATAACCATGGTTAAGTTGGCTGTAGATTAATCTTCAACAAAAATGACCCCAAACTTACTTCAAGTGTGCAAGATCCTCTACAAGTGCCTCCAACTTCATTAGAAATTGTAGGAATATTATTTTTTTCCTCTCTATGGGAATTACACCATATATTAATTGTGAAAATGTTAATCATTTTAGCAATATTTTGCAGAATGAAATCTTAAATTAATGTGGCATTTAATTATAAATTATGTTTTGTTTATTATCATTAGGTTTGGCAACTTGATGAGGTAGACTGTATACTACTAAAAATATCATGTTCTGGGTAATTTGACCTTAGATTAAGACAAGATAAATGTATGAAAAATAACTGGTCATTGTAAATATGAAAACAATATATTAAATATACAGACTATATAGACAGAGAATTGTGGCTAACATGAGACTTGGAAACATGAGATTTCAGGGGAAAAAAAATCTCAAATATCACAGAAAGGTTTTTCTAGGTAGTTTTTCAGACGATTCAACAAAGCAATATTTCACAAAGTTGTAACGGAAACACATTTGTTGCATTGAAGCCACATGACATGACATGAAGAGGTGGTGGATGCAATTGAAATCATCGTGCCAACACTTATCAGGTCTTGGAGATCTGTTACCATGCTTAATTGGATTTAATATTGCAAGAGGAGAAAACCTAGCTTTAATCGCATGGCATCCCTCAGTAGAAAAACAGGCCATTTGCAATTGTGTTTTGTCTACTTTTGTAAAAAAAAAAAAAAAAACAACTGCTTCTATTTTGTGCAAAACTGCAATGGAAAGCTACCTTCTTACTTGACCACACAGAAGATTTTCTGATCTGTAAAGAGATGTAATGGAGCTGGTTGAAAACAGAGTTGCAAAACAATGCAGACACAGACAAAATATTCTGGAAACATTTTAAAATTGATATTATTAGCCCTCGGTCATTCATGTTCTGTAGATATATTCTGCTCATTGTAATATTAAGAACAAAACTAAAAAAAAACCTTTATAAAGTGGGACGTAGGATTTAGGACAAGACTGTTAAGATAAGAGTTACATAGTAAATAAGCAAATAGATTACTATAGTCCATGAAAAACTGGGCCTAGTCTGTTTATTCTTAGAAAATAGCCCTACTATAAAATTAGTTATTCTTTAGTGAGTCTTTTCTCTTCAGTGTCTTGGCATTAGGGTCAGATTACAGGGTAATTAATGCGTAGTACAGCCATTTTTGTGTGACCAGTGTCCTTGGCCTCTTTAGCCATCCCTCTTACAGGAACCAGAACTCTCCAACTCACAGTGTTGGAGCTCGTACCAGTAATTTAATATGTACAAGCATGCCCTCTGGCTCATTTAGGCCATATTGGCAAATAATTATGTATGTCAGGTCACAAGGCTGTGCTGGTGCTGTGTGTGCTCCCAGAGTAAAACTAAGTCTCGCAAAAACACCCTGATTTATCACAAGCACCATCACACACAACCTAATTACCTGCTGATTAAAGAAAATCTGTTTATGCTTAGTCTTTTATGTGGTGAAAGCTACAAGCATGGGCAAACACCCATTTCAATTAACATGAAAAGGAAGCTCATAATTCACAGCATTTTATATTACAATAACTATGTTCACTTTTATGTAAACCATGTAAAAAGGTATTGTGTGTTCAATTTCATACAGCATATACAACTAATCATTGAGGTATTTTAAATTTACACTGTGTCACTGGGTCAATGGGACATCCACTGCTTAGTATTAACAGAACATGAGAGTTAAGTCATCTTCAGTACTCATTTTAATTTTAATGAGCTTTCACCGGCTTTACAGTCTGCATGGTGTTGTCCCACACAGGATCTTTCCTACAAGGACCGCCACTGGCACAGTGACTGCTTCCAGTGCTTCAAGTGTAGACACTCCATCACGGACAAACCATTCTCAACCAAGGATGAGCAGCTGCTCTGCACTGAGTGCTATGCCAATGAGTACTCATCTAAGTGCCAAGAGTGCAAGAAGACCATCATGCCTGGTGAGAAAAAAATCATGTGTGCTTTCATCATGCTGACCTTCACCTGAGTTCTAATTGGTCAGAAGGCGTTCATAAAATAAGTAATAAAAAATGACAGGCATGCTGTTATAGGAAGATAATCAAAGACAGGGTGGTATTATATGACACTCATGTTTTATTTAGTTTATTATATTTTACAATATTCTTTTCTCTTATACCACAGCAATTTGTCAATTAAAGAACAACAGGTCATACTTTTTGTCCTTTTATAGTTAGATTTAAGTCGGTTCATGTTATCACTAACTTTGTAACAGGTTTTTACAGTCCTCTTATCACAAGCCTCTCTTAATACAAAAAAAAGAGCTTGTCCTATCACAGCGAAATCACAAAGCCCTTCATCCTGATGACTTTCTCGGTCAGGAAAATGCTGACACTGGAGACTTCCACTGGAGACTTCTTTCGTATATATTTCACCAATTTAAATTATAGATGAAAAAATATACAATATGTTATTCTTTAATAAATAAAAACAGTTTGAGTTGGCAAAGTGCTGTAGCATAAGAAGAATAAAACACTTAGGGGAAAATGATCGTCAGGGTGATAACATCACACCACCCTGTCATTAATTATTTTCCTATAAGATCATGTCCTGTCATATTGTATTCCTTAATTACAGTATTGTAAGCCATAAAGGGAGGGCTAGCAAAGATATTAATGATATTCAGTATTCCGTTTGGGTGTTTCACTGATAGAAGTAATGTGTGTATACTGATTAAATAAACTCACTTTCTCAGGTTCGAGGAAAATGGAGCACAAGGGCAACAGCTGGCATGAGGCATGCTTCACCTGTCAGCTTTGCCAGCAGCCAATTGGCAGCCAGAGCTTCATCCCAAAAGATGAGAACAACTACTGTGTGTCCTGCTATGAGAAGCAGTTTGCCTTCCAGTGTGTGGAGTGCAAGAAGGTGACATTAATAACAACAAATCTTACTAAACATTTCCTGAAATTAAATAGAACAGAGATCTTCAGCAGGGGGACCACAACCCCTAAGGGGTCCTCACAGTAATTGCAGGGGGTCCACCAAATTATTTGATCCCAAATAAAAAGGATGACGTTCCCCCTTTGGCTCCACAGAGGACCCTGCTTCCCCCTCTATCTTCATGTTAGATGTCACTCCCTCCTCTGTCTCCACCTTGGACTTGGCCATCACTCTGTTTTTGTACTCTGCCTTGAGTGTCATGCCAACTCTTAGCTTTGCAGAAGAGATCTGCCTCTTAGCATTGAGGACATTGCATCTCCTGCCAGCTGCACTAAGGGTTGTGCTCTCAATGAACCCTGCTGGCTTTAGGGCCCTTATCTTATAAGAGACATCTCGTCTGGCTGTCCAGGATCCCCTCTTGACTGTGTTTCGCACTTCAAGAGGACGCATTAAGGGGGGTTCTGTCATGCCAGAGCCAATGGTGCCCCCTAGCACATTAGTCACATGTCACTAATCACCTACACCAGTTTCTTGTTTCACCTTGATTAGCACCACTATTTAAGTGTAGTTTTTCAGTGTCTCACATACAAGTTTCTGTTGTAATTGTTGTATTGTCATTCAGTGTCATGTTTCCCTCAGCCAATCACTACTGGAGGTGTGACCTACCATGAGCAGCCATGGCATAAAGATTGCTTCCTGTGCACGGGCTGCAAGGAGCAGTTGGCTGGCCAGCGCTTTACTTCTCGTGAAGGCTTCCCTTACTGCCTCACCTGTTTCTGCAACTTTTACGCTAAGAAGTGTGCCTCCTGTACCAGCCCTATCAGTGGTATTTATTAATTATTATTATTATTATTATTATTATTATTATTATTATTATTAATTTGTTCATTTATTTATTTATTTATTTATTTATTTTTTATTATTTATTTGTTTGTTTTTTTTTACAAAGATAGACCCTGGACACCCTGGAAAACCCAGGGCTCCTGCACATAGGAAGTTCATTCGCAAATTATAACTAGATTAGAACAAATAGAATTTTCAGAACATAACTTTATTCAACTAATGAACTCAATTCCTCAACCCCCACTACATCACTTGAGTTCATAATTAGCATCAACCAGATCAACCCTGAAGAACATTCTGCCAAACCTTCTATGTAATGTGACTGAATAAACTAGGAACTATCTTTCAAAACAATGATATCTTACCCAAAATAAGGGACTGGTGTTTATATTTGACAATATTTTGTTATATTTAGTTTTTGGGTTTGTTACAGATGCTCTATAAATAAAAGCATATTTCTGTACAGAATGGTAGAAATATAGACTTCCTTTAGAGCTCAGTAATTTGGGCTACTGCATCATATCATGACTTCTTTGCATCCAGCCAGATCCCTGTGAAGCGTTCTGGTCATTTTTTTTATAAAGTAAATTAATAATACAGTGTGCCTCTCATTCATAACTGTAATTGTATTTGTTTAGAATGTATTATCTATTCAATCCAAATAATGTATTCATATTTGGTTACATACTTAATTTGAATACATAAGCCAGTCTACTATATGCTTTACTAGTTTTAGTATCTGATCTGATCTGATCTGATATTAACAGTGCACAACATTTCACTGAATTGACCTGTGTGAAGACACTACTGTACTAGCATTATGTGAAGTGTGTCAACTGAGATAATAAATGTCCTTAATTTTTAAACTAATTTATGTCAATATGAATGTAAATCTATCCTGAAAACTACAGTTGTGGGTGGCAGCAAGTATATCTCCTTAGAGGAACGCCAGTGGCACCATGACTGTTTCAACTGTACAAAATGTGCTGTGTCCTTGGTGGGCTGCGGCTTCCTGACTGAGAGGTACAACATCCTGTGTCCTGACTGTGGCAAAGACATCTGAGCACTGACCATCTGAGAGGAAACGCAGATGATGGCATGAGATAATAGGTAGCTGATGCCATGTGACTATTTTCACTGACATCACTGAGATCTAATCTGGTTACGTAATTCATATGTATATTATTTTAAACCAGATAACTATGTTATTAGGTCATTATGATAAAATAAGGGGGAAACTCATGATGCTGGTTAGCCAAACCAAAGTAGTATATGCTTTGTGAAAGGCTTTATACTGAATCTAAAGTCATAACATTGAACAACAATGAGAGGTATCTGTATGTTATGGCTGTTAATAAAAAAATAAATAAATAAATGCATTGAAGTGTCTTTTGTTTAAGAGATCTCCATTATCTTAAGCGTTAAAGAGATTTTTGTGAAAAATGGCAGCACACTGTGTATCATTGACACGTAGTGATTTTATGCTGGGTTATCGAACTTCAAAAACATGTTAAAAAAGTAGCGCATTTTAGGTGAATCTCCATGTAAGTGTTTCTTATGATGTATTATTATTTATGATGATTTAAGGATTAATTTAGGGTTTGCGTTGGCCACTACTCTGGCCAATAACAAAAACACTGTTACTGTCCAGCTGTAGAAAATGATACCTAACACACGTGATTGCACCAATGATCAATAACACAACTTACCTGCAGCTAAACATTGTAAGCTTCATCAATGGGGTGGACACAGGATGTCTAGGGACAAAACACTTCCCTGTTTTCTCTACTATAAGGCCGCTCTAGAGGGCGATTTATCATGTTTTCAATCAAAAGAATAAAAAAAAGCAGGAAACTGCATCATGTCTGACTTCACTATGGTTTAAAATGTACTTTAAACAAACTATAACATGAACTTGAACATTGTAATCATGTGCTCCTCATTGTTCAATTCAGATTTTTTGCTCAGCTCGGATTTGCTTACCTTGACAGTCATAATTACAAGTGACCTGTATCTAACTGTAATGTGAACGCATCTGTCCTCCAAAATGGCACACATGCGCACATTGATACCTTTTTCAAAAATTATCTTTGTCACCAACAACAAAAAACGTCTTATTTGTGAGAAGACTCACGGTATTAAAGCCGACAAAATGGATGTGCTAATAGCTAATGTATGCATTGAATTTTGCTCTGGAGGACAGAAAACAGTTCGTCAGCCAAGTCAAAAACACTCTCGAGGAGGTAGGAGTATAATTGTCAAAGTCTACAGTGAAGTGATGCTTACATGAATATAAACACAGGGGGTTTAAACATGGGAAACACTCAAGAACAGAAAGGCCAGATTAGCCTTTGCTAGAAAGCCTACACAGTTCTGGAACAAGATTCTTTGGACAAATGAAACCTTGATTAATTTGTACCAGAATGATGGGAAGTATCCATCTGGATGGATAAGGAAAGCAAGTATGGATATGGAAAGCAAGGGCTTATGATTCAAAGCATACCACATCACCTGACAAGCGTGGTGAACATGTGCATGTGTCGCTGCTAATGGAACTGGGTGACTGGTGTATATTGATGTGACTGTTGATAGAAGTAACAGGATGAATTCTGAAGTATAGAGTTATACTGCACAGATTCAGTCAAATGCTTTGGTAAAACTGATAGGACAGTGCTTCACGGTACCAGTACAGTAGGAATTTAGAAATTTGCCAAAAGAATTGTGGCCTCTTCACTATATTTTAAACTAAACAAGTTACTATAGAAGTACTACAGACACTTGAACTTAGCTTTGCATTATCAATGATGACAACATTTATATTTAAATGATGAATAGATTTGTTTTTAGAATGTTTTTCAAGCTTAAAAGGTTTCATAAATGTTCAATAAACGAATCCCTACAGAAAGTTTGACCATATCAAGGATTATATTTTTCTTTGCTTAATAACACACTTTTAACCATGTATTATTAGCCTTAGATTATATATATCCCTGTAAATGAGGTGTTATTAAAGAAACGTTAACATACTATAATGATCACATTAATGTAAACCTGTGATTGTTATTATAGCTGACATTCTGTCAGGGCTGCTGTTATAAACACTTTATACACACTTTCTGACCAATCAGAAAGAAGCACCAACTCATCAGCACTGTGGTTTAAATTCATTTTCAGTTATTCTATGTCAGATTCTTTACCAGAGTCTTTTATGTAAACAAACAAAAAATATAACAAATGAAATATCCAGAACAGAGAATTGTTCAGGTTGTTATTAAGAAAACACAATATCCACTTTTATATGTCTAACAAAATCCTAGAAGCAACACAGACATACAGTGATGAGGGCAAATCAGCATGGCTGATTCATGCTTCCTCTTAATGTGCATTCAAGCTAATGTTCATTTAAGGCTAGAAATTCTTTATAACCAATGTGATAAGATAAATAAAAAAACTATGTAGTACCTTTTGAACACAGCTATAAATAATGCACAAGAAAAATGTATAATCATTACTAAAGCTGTGTATTAGCAAAAATCTGGTGATAAAAAACATTTCATGATACAGGGGTTACGATGAAATATATTATGATTTTATTTAAATCTAATTTTAGGGAAGCTGTCATAGTATAAAGTGACAGACTTGCTAATGCTAATGTTAGCAGCGTGCCCTACGCTGCTTTCTGCCTTAGATTACATTGTTATGTTGGAGTGGAAATGTCAAATGGCTGAAGATAGATTACAACACTACTATTTAGGGGTCGGGGGTTTAAACCCAATACAAAATGAACCACTGTCTGCCTCAAATTTTTGCATGTGAACTATTAATTAAAAATCAATACAGTGTTTTTGAGAATCAATTCAGTTGAGTTTCATGCATATGGTGCACAAAATCTCAAGGAAAGACTGAATTACTTTATACTGTTTATCTCTAGACTTTAAAAGTAAAACACTTCAACTTTGGCAAGATTTTCTCTTATGTCTGTCTCATCTAATAGCTATGACTTTATTATTAGCATGTAACACTTTGATTTGCATTATATTGTGACATTTGAAATGTTTACTTGAGAAATTAACCAACTATTTTTAGGTTTCCGTTTCAATCTGGGGGTTTTCTGCTCTTTTCTTAGTACAGGCAAATGTGTTCAAACTTTCTTCCATGATTATAGCACATGGTTTCTTTGTATTTACACATTTAACAATGCTTTTTGATTTGCTGTGTATAACAACCCAGAACAAATGACAGAACAGGGCTTGTGCTTCACACTGCAGCTTATCCAAGTCAGGAGACCTAGTGGAAATCACACATCTACTTTCAGCTGTTATGGTAAAACTAGATTGCAAATCAAAAGATTTGATGCACACAAGGACAATGAATCCCGTATCCAAAAAATACATGTTGACATGTGGTTGGTATCATTGTTTTACTTGGTCATGTATTGCATGTCACTTTATTTTTGAGCATAAAGCTGATTTTACTCCAAAACTAATACAGCCTGCTCACTTCAGGACATGGAGCATTCATTTCTGTGGGTTTTTTTGTTTGTTTTCTCTAGTGTAGTAAATAATTGTAAATATTATAAACATGCCTTACCATTGTGTATAATCACAAAGTTTGTTACTCAAACGAGATTTTTACTTCTACACTCTGTGGCAGTTTGACTTTCATAAAGTTTGGATTTTAACTGATGGCACAGTGTGAGCTGATGCTGTGGGCTACAGACTGAAATATCACCTGTGTGCTGTTTAGATTATGGCCATGCACTGCATTAATATAGCATGAATATTGTATTTTGTAGTGCTTCAAGTTAGAAACCATGACTGCACTGTACAATAATAATAATACACTTCTTTTATTTTAGCTGATTGAAACACACAGAAGCAGAGATACAGAAACAGCAGGCAAAAGTTTAACAAATCCACAAATCAGAACAGAAAAACCAGAATCCAAAAAAAACCAGAAAGCAAACACGTGAAATATAAAAGGCTCGGCAATAACAACATGGGAATAGACAAATGCTTCACAAACTGAGTGTAACCGCGAGTCATTTTAAACGTGGCGTGAGTGGGAGAAGATTGGATGCACATGCATTCAATCACTGATCATGTGACATGGCTGGGCGCGTGTGCTCACGGGAACTGTAGTCGGAACGGTTTGTGTTTAAAGTTCTCTTTCCCCGGATTTAAATAGAGAACATGTTGAAAAAAGAACATGTTAAACTGAAATTTGTCTGGTCTGAAATATGATTGAAGTGCTCGTCATCCAAACTCAGCTCCTGAATCAGTCAGTGATATTCTCCCAGATACCTGCAGGCTTGTAAAATGGGATGGAGCCACACACAGAGGGAGATTTTTTCTTTTCTCCATCAAAAAGATGAAAGAACAAGGCGGTTGCAAGGGTTAATGCTGCAGTAGACTACTAGCCCAACTAGCTAAAGGAAAACATGCACTTGAAAATATGGTTACTTACTTTAAGGTCTTAGCACAATACAATATTGGTGCTAATGTTCTACCTACTGACTAATAAACTTGGCTATTGGTTTTAAATGTATGACTTGAAGCTGTAATTCACATCAAACTATTTCATTGCAGAGCCTGAGGATGAGCTGGAAAACTCAGCGGATTCTCCATCTGTCTTTCAGGTATGTGTCAGTAAAAAAGTAATATTCTCATTATGTTTGAAATGCGTAGTCTGCTTCTGTCTAAGTGTGTGTGTGTTTCTGTGTGTGTGTGTGTGTGTGTGTGTGTGTGTGCGTGTTAAGGTTATTGAGCTAAACCTGCCGCTGCAACCCACCGAATCCCGCTCTGAACCTTCAGCTGTCGTTCAGGTAACCAAACCTTGCATTCTGCTTCTTGTTAAGGTTTAAAATGAGCAGCCATGTTGAATACCATAACTAAAGTGAGTTACAGAGATTTTTTTGTTTGTTTTAACAGGATGTGGTTGATGTGCAGCTGCCCTCTGAGTCTCTGATTCAGTTCCTCCCAAGGCCTTCTTATCAGGACTGGATTGAAGCAGAGCTCTTCAGGGTGCAGGTGAGCTTGCAAATGTCTGTGTAACATTACAGCTTTATAAATGTAAGGAATTTCTTTCTGTAATTTTTCCCCTCTGTGTGTATTAAGGATGTTGAGTCAAACCTGCAGCTGCTGCCCACTGAACCACACCAGGAAGCTTCAGCTGTCGTTCTGGTAACCAAACCTTTCATCCGTTTACAAAAGTCAATCGCTGGATTTTCCAAAGTTATTTTTAACTGTCAGGAAAGTGACAGAATGTTCAATGTGTTAGTATGAAAGTGCTGTGATAAGAAGCACTTCTGATCTTTGTGCTGTACTTTTCTCAGTCTCTCGATGCTGGTGAGCTGATCAGCGCCTGGTGCAATGTTCAGTTCCTCTGTGCAGACTACTGCAGCTCTCAGTCTGGGGTATTCTGCAGTGCTGCAGCTGAGATATAACATCCACTTCTTTACAAGATCGAACATTGGGCTTTGTTTTGCTATTTCTAGTCAGTGTTCATTAAGAGGTATTTCCTCTGAATGATAAGGGGACCCGAGAGTTGGCTCTGCTGGTTTGAAACCACAGAGACACGCTACTTCAATCACAAGGAAATCACAGTCTTTATTACTCTGATGAAGAGAATTGACATTAATGACTATTAGATGATTTCTTGTGTGAAATAGATCTTGAGTTTCAGCTAATTGTTGCAGGGATTTTCTTATCATTCCAGCACTGAAGACAGTTTCACTGCTGTACAGGTAAGGAGGGATTATTTGTTGTGGCGTCATAACACATTAAATAGCTGCAGTGACTAATGTTGTTCACTTTAAATTGTTTTCTTAAGGCTGTATTCGGGAGAATCACTGAATTCATTTCCTGTAACTGCGTGGAGTCGACTGTCAACATGTCACTTCATGATCATCTGGTAAATTTATTACACTTTCATGAAGTGTTTATCGCAGATAGAAACTCCTGGAATTTTGTACATTTATTTGTCTGAATTGTCAATATTTGTTTCTTAAATAGCAGCAAACCTTTACAAAGGTGACATGCACCTACCTGCCTGTGGGTGCAGATGATCAGGTGGACACAGCCACTTGGGAGCAGGTGAACGTTCCGGACTCTCCATGCAGTGATTCAGAGAGTCAACCAGACTTTGAGGTAACTCTGTGTTTCAGACCTGATGTGTATCTCCATGTGCTGCTGTTCCCCTGAACGAGAGGTTGTACATTTTACTCTGAGTTTTACTGATTCATTGCTAATTGGCTTGCAGGAGAGCTTTAGCCCAGAGGAGATTTAGATTGAGATTCCAAGATGGCGGCGCGGCAGTAGCACGCAGCGGCTCCCCTGATTCGAAATGGTGCTTTTTCTTTGTGTTATCTGTTTCTTTTATTGTTTCTTGGCGCGCCTCGGTCGGCACATGGACACCGAAAAAAACGGTGTTCATGTTTACGTTGTCTGTTGTCTGATGTTGTCTGGGTTGTCTCTCGGTGGCACAAGTGCAACCTTTGTACTTCTGTTGCCTTATATGCAGCACAAGGATCCTTTGGGAAATGTTATCTCATTTCACTGTACCACATGTATACGGTAAATGACAATTAAAGTCACTTGAGGTGCCCTTCATGTAGTATGAACCTCTTCACTGTGTAAAGGTGTAAAGTTGTAATGTGTGTTTAACATGCACTACGCATTTATGTCTATTGTGTCTTAGTTCCCATCTTGCAGACAGAGGGGTCACTGACATTGGCCTGAAGCTGTGTGCTCTCCGTCAGGCGTTCTCTGTGAGTAAAACCTTTGTTTAGCTGCTGTTATTGTGTAGGTAGATTACACTCTGCTTTAACTTATATTGTGTGCTGTCTTATATCCAGATTCTGCTTGCCAGCATCCACAACCAGAACTTCCTTTTTGTGGTGGGGAAGAAGATTGTGATGGGGCTGGCAGCAGCTAATCACCAGGTGACTTCAGAATGACGATCGACTTTCATTTCTGTGCAAATGCTTTCAGTTACAGAGCTCCGAAATGTTGTAGTGAATAAAAAGAAAACAGACAATGTGGTAATGAACACTGTTGAAAGAACTAGCGTCAGTATCAGTTTTTCTGTTTTGTAACAATTGAAACCTGCTAAAATAAAGGACATTCTTAGGACAAATATTAAAATTGAATATACATGATGAAGATGGCTCTGGAATGTGCAGTACTTGGCAATTTGGCCCATTTAGTACATCACCTGTGTATCTTTAGTGGCGTAGGCTTGCATACTGCTTCTTGTTGGGGTTTAAAATGAGTCGCCACGTTGAACGCCATAGCCAAAGTGAGTAATAGAGATTTTTTGTTTCTTTTAACAGAATGAGCTTGGTGTGCAGCTCGCCTACGAGGCTCTCATTCAGTTCCTGAGACGGCCTTCTAATCAGGACTGGATTGAAGCAGAGCTCTCTGGGTCCGAGGTAAGCTTGCAAATATCTGTAAAATTACAGCTTTTTAAATATAAAAAGATTTTGATGATGTAGAAAACAGGACGTTTATATGTAAAGCACATTTCTTTCTGTAACTTTTCTCCTCCGTGCAGATCCACCATTACAACTTCTTGGACGTGTTTTTTGAGCTGCTTGTCTTCGGCAACTTCATGAACGGCTCAGTTCCTGAGGCAGTAAGTGTCTTTTCAGGAGGTTCAAAAGTGACGCTTGAATGTAGTTTCAGAACATGGCC
Source organism: Parauchenoglanis ngamensis (assembly GCA_030014255.1). Classification (NCBI taxonomy): domain Eukaryota; kingdom Metazoa; phylum Chordata; class Actinopteri; order Siluriformes; family Auchenoglanididae; genus Parauchenoglanis; species Parauchenoglanis ngamensis. Next base: position 5,011 of record JAQMYM010020870.1, on the reverse strand, counting down.
TATTTCATCTAACTTTGTTTTCCCATATTTTTAACCCTGATATGACAAGGTAGTATTGAAGTTTATTGTCTTTCTTTCCTAAAGTTTGAGGGAGGATTCTTGGAGCGCCTGTACTCGCTAATTAGCATGTGGCACGTGGACGAGTGGGAACCTGCAGCAGGGACGTACTTCAGAGTGCTCATTGTAAGTGTTACCTGTATCTGCTGATGCCACGATACACGAATTCTCAGCATTGTATCTTTAACTCAGTGACACTAAGGTGTGTGTGTGTGTGTGTGTGGGTGTGGGTGTGTAATTTGTCAATAGGATGTCACATAATGACACAGTTTATGTCACATCAGCATTGAGAGAGAATAGTTCATGTTTATAATGATGAGGTATGATTTTTCCCTGGAGTGAAAAAATGAATCAGTGCATAAAACGTGCTCAAATCTGTCCTAAATAAGCACTATGTGTACCAGATGCCAGTGACATGACCACTTTTAAAATGCTCAACTATGTTGCCACTTTTTAAAAGTGATCTATTAAAAATGTGTAATATAATAAAATAATTCATAAAAGAATTATAATAATTTTGACAGTGTTAGTTTCTCAGAGAATGTCTGTAATGTTTATTTGTGTCTATTGTGATAAAACTCTCTCAGATCTCTTAATTTTAAATTAAGAATGCATTTGCTTTCAGTGAAGATTGTTTTTACAGTTCATAGTCATATTTACAATTACCTTTTTTATTTACTCAACCCTGGGGTCACATCACAATGATTTCTGGGCAAGTTCTGCTCCTGAAGTCTAAATTTGTGTTCACTAGATTCCTTGCCTTCTCCAAGAGAACATTTAACAAACTTCACTTGTGATGTAAAATGGCAAAGATAAGTCAAACAGGGCATGATAAAAAAAAAAAAAAAAAGTATGAGTAGATTTAGCTTGTGTCATATTTATACTATTGTGAAACAGAAAGTCATGGAAGACTATTTCCTAAAGACTTAACTGAAAAATAAATAGTAAAACATAAATGGAAATATATCTCAATTAGAATTTGTTTACAAGAATTTCTGGGGTGAGTCAAGAAGCCCAGATCAGACAGGATGCAAGTGCAGTATGACACTTTAATAAAAACACTAGGCAGAGGTACAAAACCGACAGGGAGAAAACAGTCGTAAAACGGGCAAAGGTCGGTCGATCAACAAACAGTACAAACTAGGCAAAACAAACTCGGGTAATCAGAAACACAGAATATGGTCAGAACCGGAAAGTCACTCAGTAAATATAAAGGCTCGGCAAAAGGCAGACACACAGAGGAGCAGAACTAATGCTGAGCAAAGAACTGAGAAACTCAGGGGCTATTTATTCACTGTGTGAGAGATTGGATGCACCTGCTCCCAATCGGAAGTCAGGTGACCTTGAGTGAGGGAGGCGTTCCATCATATTGTCTGTAGTCTGTGTCTCATGGGATGTGTAGTCCATCACTGCGTCAGAGTGAACGTGTCGCCATCGGAGGGCATGTCTGTGTCCATGTCGAGAGTGGGTGTGGGTGTATTTTCATGCGCAGGTGAGTGTGCAGGAGCAGGTGCAGTTATGGCAGGGTGCCATTATTTGTGACATGTTTTGTTAAATGTGTCTTTTTTTAAAGTTTAAAATAATATCGTTTGAATAAAGCAGTTTTGCTTGTAAATTTCATAATGTATTGGCTACCTGAAAGGCTTCATGTCAAAGCTCATTTTTATGCTATTGGATAATGTTTTTTTATTCAAAATTTCCTGTTTCAAACTTTTCTGTTACTTCTTTTTAATTTTGGAAAAACATTTGACTTTTACCCCAAGGAAATTAAACTACTTTCTTTACTTAAATTTTTTGGTGATGTCTTTATTTATTAGTAGTATTTAATCTATTTAAGCTACTTTTCACTGTGATCTATGACCAGTGAAAATACCCTTTATACTAATATTTCACATTTTAAAGAACTCAAGAACAAGAGAAAAAATGCAAAGGGAGAAACAACCTTATTGTGTTGGGTTAGCGATATTGTGAAAAATCACATTATTTAAATATCTCTTTCTGGGTGAGAGAGCTGAGTTGATGGCTAGCAGTCATGACATCATAAATGTTGAATTTCATTTCATTAACATTTAAAATTACAGTTGTTACATTCTAAGAATTAAGGTCTTAGAAAAAGACAGACATACAAGAATATCTTACCAAAGATACCTTATCACATGTTCTTATGTTGTTTTCTCCAACTTTCCAACATTGGAGCAATCATACAGTTGCCTAAGATAGTCATTTAATTCCTTAAAACCGTTTGCATTTAGAGAGTGTAGTTTGAGGATGTCTTTTCCATACACCGATATCACTAGTTCACCAATGAGCGGTAAAGACAATATTAAATAGCACATGTCAAATATTTTGACGTTTAAATGCCTGAGATGATTTTTATGAAGGCCTAATTATGTAATATAACTGAGAATTATTATTATCATAAGGATACAAAATAACAGGAAAGCTTTTGCTGTGCAAACAATGAAAGTGTGAGATGCAAAAATCAACCTTTACAACAGCTTGCATAAGATAGAATTTAAATTCCTTGTTGTAAAGAATATTGCCCAATCATGGCCTAGAACAGGTCATCACATATGACCAGATAAGGAGGACATTAGAGAAGCAACCAAGAGGACAAGGGAAATTCTGAAAATATCCACTGTTCAGATGGAAGAAGCTGACAACCATAAAGCTGGGTTTTTAATCAAAAGAGGTGACTCATATGAAATCTCATTTGGGGATCTGCAAAAGTCATACTGAAACTCACGAAAAAATGTTCTTTGATCTGATGAGACCAAAATGTAAAGGTTTTGCTTAGGTGCTAGCTAACAAACTTTGCTCATCACACTGAGAACACCATCTGCACAGTGATTCATGGTGGTGGTGACATCATGTTGAGTGTTATGATTAGTCTCCTGGTCACTTCTCTGATGATGCTGTGTTTTTAGATATGTTCTCTACCAAGCTATGGCCTTCCAGAGATGAACCAAGTGTCACACCACAGCTTCAGTGTCTTGCTGTAGATGTTTCTTTTGCCTGCGGACTGCATTATTTCTATTTATAATTAATTCTGTTATCAATATTTGTTACAAGGAAACACTGTTACACTCACTATTTAGTGCATGTTGGATATACCACATTCTTTATTTAAACAGCTAAATGTGAGCGTCATTGGACATTGGAGAAATATGTTGAAGCAGTAGCTCAGTGTGAACTAACAGTACAGTGATGGTAGTCTCCTTGTTTTCATGCTCCTGCATCATTTCTCGTGTTTAGTTCTCCCTCTAGTGGATTGTCTGAAGCATAATGATGGGACTCGGAACAGACTGTATATGTCCAAACGTCTGATGCAAATCATTGGCAAGTCCAGACAATGCTCGAGACCAGCATGAAGCCTCTTGTCCATCCTTTTCTTTTATTTCAGAATTAAAGTCAAATGTATGGATTATATTATGGCAGGTTTTGTTTGCTAGACGAATAATTTATTCCACATATAATTCTATCCCTTTATGCAAATTCTCTCTGTACAAATTACGAATACCCCCGTTTTCATATTTACAAGGCGACTTTTCAGCGTATCAGTATCAGAAATGTTTCTGAAAAAAACGACGTTGCTGGGTATTTGTTTAAAAAGTGGTATCGCCCATCCCTGCCCAGGTTGGGGGTCGAATCTTGTCACGTGACAAATCCCAGCAATCCGATTGGCTGCTCATCTTTACAGTCGGTAAATAGAGGCGAGAGGGCGGAACTTCCCAAAAAAAAATAAAAAATAGCGTAAGGTACCTCTTCGGGGTTGCTGCATGATGCTGGCTAGCAGATCAAATGAAAGCTGCATTAATCAGCTGACGATAAATGCTGCCACAATGAGCTCTTCCACAAGAAGTGAAAGTGACTGGCAAGGATTAGTGAGCGAGGTGAGTGTTTAACAGCAGCGCAGTGCAGGGTGACATGGAACATATGGAGCAGGATACGCACCTAGCAACCAGCTGTTTCCATGCTCAAACTTTTTATGCAGGTTATTTATTCATTATGCAGTATTTAGCCAACCTTCTGTATTAAACAAGGATAGATATGATACACTGACCATGGCGTCATCCTACGGTTAGATTAGACAAGGAGTGTAGGTGTATGTAAAGTATTTACTATGTTTACACTTTGGCACGTCATTTTTATGCTTCACCAGATTAAACCTTTACCTTCTGTTCTTTTTAATTAACTAGTGATGTGCTACACTATACATATACATTAATCGAGGAAGAATAAGACATTTCTTTTCCAGATATTGTTAAACGCCATATCCTGACTTGGAGGATTAGAATAAGGATCAGTTTCCTGTTTTATTGGTGACGTACACTGGTGTAGGCTGAGGGATTTCACTCGGCTGTTGAACTCTGGCTTGTAGACATTACAATAAGATAACAAGGACAAGGACACAAACAACACTGGCAATATATAACACAAATTTTCTATAAACAGAAGAATAACTGTTGCAAAAACAAGGATATTGCACAGAAAATGTGTGCTTACCCAGAGAGCAGATGATTTCAGAGGAAATATGACAGTTTGCAGGCACATGGTGGTTAGGTGTGGGATAACGCATAATAGGAACTGCCATTGCAGTAACATAATGACTATAAATGGATAAAAAGTACATGTCATTCTTTAATGAAATTAAAAAAAATTATTTATTGGCAAATTGTATAATATTAAGCAAAAAAAAAAAAAACACACACAAAAGGTATTGTATTAGCCTGAATAGCATCACTGCTTTGATCTTGTCACAGGAATAGTTAAGGAAGGTGTGATGTTACTAGCAATAACGCCAGACCCGGCCCGTCACATATGGGATACGAAAAAAAAAACCGGTGGTGCAGTGGTTAGCACTGTCGCCTCACAGTGAGAAGGTCCTGGGTTCGATCCCCGGGTCACCCAGGGTGCCTTTCTGTGTGGAGTTTGCATGTTCTCCCCGTGCATG